>JAUZSW010000014.1:0-92710 GCA_034780735.1 Hyalogyrina grasslei
AGTTTTAATCCAGAATACAGAATTTTTGTGAAACATTGGAATCCAGAGTATTGCGGTGATGGCCCTGTCAGTGATGTCATCTATATTGATGATAGTCAAGAATTGTTCTCACTTGATGCAATGGTAGAAGAATTTAGTGATTGGGGAAAAGCATTTTACCCGAATGATGTTGGTTTTCAGGTTGGCTATAAAAGTGATTATATTTGGTGGAAAAAATTAAATAATCCAGTAAAAGATATTAGCAGAGCTTTAACCAATAAAATAAATAAACAAACGGTACATTTTTACTGGGTTGATTTTACCTTAGATTATGATGAATTAAAAAAACAACAAAAATAGTAAAATTTGTATTTGAGTTTATCCTTTTTGTATTCGTCTTTTGGGCAGGGGTGGGCGGTTTTGGTCTTTTCTCTACAATGACACATGTCTTGATCTTGGAGGTGGTAAAAATCCAGGAAATTATCCAATTTGCGTAGTAGAAAAATAAATTAAATCTTAATGAAAAAATATACAATCGCAATCGTTTCGTTTTTATTAGGGATGGGTCTTCTTATTGCTTTTAAAGTAATTGGTATAGATGTGGCATTAGAACCATTTTAGATGCTTCCAGTAGGCTATTTTTTGGTTGCTATAAGTTTGATTTTTGGAGCATATCTTTTTTTGAAGAAATTAAAAATTACTTTATCAAAAATAAAGTTAGGACCCTGCTGCACACAATTGTACACAATAATTATTGAACATGGATTTAATTTAGGGTCTAGATAGTTTACCACTTAAAAAGTGTTAAACTATCTAGTAATGAAGCTAAAAAACAAGTATTACAATCAATCACATATTTCAGAGTCTAAATTTCGACAGATCTTACAAGAGTTTTGTCGTGATTCTACAGCTACAGAAACATCCGAAAGAGTGAGTATCTCACGACCAACAATCAATACAATCTACAGACTTCTCAGAGAAAGAATTTTTACACTCACAACAAAAAACAACCGCAAGAAGATTGCAGATGATGTGGAGATTGATGAGTCATACTTTGGAGCACGACGTGTCCGTGGTAAAAGAGGTCGTGGTGCTCGTGGAAAGACTCCCGTCTTTGGAATTTTGAAAAGAAACGGAGAAGTTCATACAATAATTGTAAAGAATTGTTCAAAAGCTCAATTACTCCCTATTCTAAAAGGAAAAGTCCTTGATGGTACACGTGTATATTCTGATGGATGGAAGCCATATGATGGGCTTGTTTACAACTATGACCATTACCGTGTTTACCACTCTCACAATGAGTTTGCAAAAGGAAAGAATCACATCAATGGTATTGAAAGTTTTTGGAGCTGGGCAAAGAGAAGGCTCGCAAAGTTTAATGGTATGAAAAGAGAAATGTTCTACCTTCATTTAAAAGAATGTGAGTTTCGTTTTAATCATCGAAAAAAGAAAGATTTGTATGATATACTGCTAAAAGAGTTACGAAGAACACCGTTGAATTAATTAAAGAAAAAAGGGGGTAAAGTTATCTAGACCCATACAAAATACAAAATTTTGCAGACTTTATACAAATATCTATATGGTAATAAAAAAAAGTCTTTATTACTGGTCTCGCATGATGTTGATGTGCTAATGCTGTTGTGCAATAGAATTATTTTTATAAGCAAGGATAATAATTCTATTACGAAGGAAATAACCATGCATGACAAACCGAAGGTAAAGCATATCAAAGAATTGTTTGAAGGAAAAAATAAAGATTATTTTGAATCCAAAAGAAAAGAATTGATGAGAATTCTTTTTGAGTTAAACAGCGAATAGCGAACCCGACCACAAAACCATTTCCTTACCTCTCTTTCTTTTTCAGTGGAGGGGTCTGGGGAGGAGCCGAACAAAAAATTGAAAGGAAATGGTTTTGGTCGGACGGTCGCCCGAGGTACGAGGGCGATGGCGCGGTGTTGTTGTCGTACGCGCTCCGCAGAGCGCGAGAGAAAGCACGCGAAGCGTTCCGCTTCCTATTCAGGATTTTCCGCAAAATAAGTTCGGATTTCGTCCAAAAGGTACCGCAAATTGGCGGTACCTTTTGGACGAAATTTAGAATAAGGAGTTGTTTTACTGTCATCAATTTGTCTCAAATGATTCTCCTATCTGTAGAAGTGGATTTTCTGACAAATTGTTATTTGCTTTTGCATGTTATACTAGAAGTGTGGAATTAATTTCATTGTGATAAAATAAAATTATGGCAAACAAAAAAGAGATAGAAGAAAATCATCATGAAGACTGGAAATCAATGGCGCTCACATTTGTGACAAGTGCAGTCGAGCGTTCTAGTGTCGGGATCTTGCAGGCAGTGCATGAGCGTATTGACCATATGACGACAACAGTCATCAAAAAACTCATCATTGTCGCGAGTGCGTTCTTTGGCGTTGCTCTCGTCCTCGTAGGATTTGCGCAATTTTTAGGCTCTATGCTTGGAGCATCATCATATGGTTATATGTTGATGGGAGGATTTGTCCTCATCAGTGCACTTCTCATGCACTTTATCTCACGCGAATAATCTAGTATAATAAAAGATGTAAATTACGTGTAACAAATAGATATGAAGAAAGACACAAAGAAGGTCACGACAAAGGATGTCTCTGTGCTCGCAAAGAAAAAGATTGCAATCATGGAAAAAAAGGCAGAAAAAGAAGCTGAAAAGCTTGCAAAGATGGCAGAGCGCGAGCTGATGAAAATGAAGAAAAAGATCGCAACCATGGAAAAAAAGGCTGAAGCTTATGTCAAAAAAAATCCACAAAAAGCAACAATGATTGTCGGTGTTGTCGGCGCAGCAGTCGGCGCAGCTGTTACATCAATGGCGATGAATGCTGTTAGCAAAAAAAAGAAAAAGACAACAAAGAAATAAAGTTATTTCTTTGAAATGAAAAAACACTCCAGATGGAGTGTTTTTTTGCGGAGATGGTGTAATGCTTTCTAAGCGGCATGTTTTGTATCAACAGCAGACAGAGATTGTTCAAGTAATTTTTTGATGTGTTTTACGGTGAATGGTGTTTGCAAGGGTGCGCTGTCAACGACTTTCCAGTATTGTTGTGCGCCATAATGTTCTTTGAGTTGGTCATGTTCATGGGCGACATGCGCCTTAATACTTTGATAGGATTGCTCCAAAGGAATTCCTTTTGTATCAGCATCGAAATGTTTTTGTGTGCAGTAACCTTGTGTCATCGCGGCAGTAGTATCGGGCACGTATGTTTTTTTGTTGTCTATGGAGAAGCAGTGAGGACAAAGATTCATCTCGATACAGTCTTGATAGCTCGTTGGATTTTCACAGGCATTTTCAGTGGTGGAAGTTTTTTCGGATGTTGTGTGGGGTATTTCTGCATTGTACATAAGCGATCTTTTTAGATGAGATTAAGAAGTGGCTAATTAGAATTTATGGTAGAGTGATCTGTAATCATAATTATCTACATTTTCATTTTATACTGTAATACATATTTAATCCATCCATGTCTATATTTTCTTTGTGTCTGATCGCAACGTTATGTATAGTATTTTGGGTAGGATGCGAGAAAAAGTAAATGTATTTTAATACTATAGCATAGTGGTGGATGCCAATAGGAAAAGTATGCTTGACGTGTGGATAAACAAATACACAGAGTCATGTATAATAGAAGTATGAGTGAAAATATTTTACAACCAGAGAAAATGTTGATTGAGGCGGGGCTCCACAGAGACAGTGTAGTTGCTGATTTTGGATGTGGACCAGGAATGTTTTCAATTCCTGCAGCAGGTGTGACCAGAGAGCGTGTGCATTGTTTTGACGTCATGCCAAAAACACTTGAAGCACTCAAGAGCAAGGCGAGCACCATGCGTATTTTCAATCTCGAGATCCATCATACCAACCTCGAGAAACCGTATGCTACAGGATTTGAAGATGGTGTTGTGGATATGGTGATCATGCGCAAAATCATCTCACAATCAAGCGCACGTGAAGCTCTTTTTGCAGAAGCATATCGCATCCTCAAGGAAGGTGGCATACTCTTTGTTGTAGGGTGGCGCAAAGACGCACTCATCGGACCAGATGTTGAAACAAGGATCTCCGAAGAAGAAATGCGCGCACTCGGTAAGGCGCAGGGATTTGATAAGATCAATGGAATTGTAAGTGATACGCAACATTACGCGCTTTCTTTTTGTAAATAATACGATAACGTAAAGGTAAAGATTATATGACCGAAAAACGAACAATATCCAGTAAGATGCTTTTGAGTATCACTGCACTCACACTCATTTTTTTTACAGTCACAGGCTTTGGATGCAAAAAGACAGGTGTGCCATATAGGACAAGTCTTTCTGTATGGGGTGTCTTTGATAATACCAATTTTTATGATCCCCTCTTTCGTGCGTATGCAAAGGACAATCCCTTTATCATGAATGTATCATACCGCAAACTCACAATTGACTCATACAAACAAGACCTTCTCAATGCGCTCGCAGCAGGCAATGCGCCTGACGTTTTTATGATTCACAATTCGTGGATTCCAGAGTTTCAAGACAAAATTATACCTGCACCACAGCGTGTTATCGATATCAAGTCATATCAAAAAAACTTTGTGGATGTCGTCGCGCAAGACAGTATTGTTGGCGGAGAGATTTATGCACTGCCACTGTCAGTTGACTCACTTGGACTTTATTACAACAAAGACATCTTCAATGCTGCAGGGATTGTCGCACCACCGACAACATGGAAAGGCTTTAGTGACATTGTGAAAAAATTGACACGGATTGATGAGAGTGGACGGATCGTACAGAGCGCGGCTGCGATTGGTACGTCAGACAACATCAATCGCTCTGTGGATGTCCTCAGTGTGCTCATGATGCAGAGTGGGGCAACGATGGAAAAAGATGGTGTTGCAGCATTTCAAAATCCTGTGACAATTGGCGGTACGGCACGAGAGCCAGGCAAAGACGCGCTTTCGTATTACACATCATTTGCGCGTGGTGGTGCACCAGTCTATACGTGGAATGTTGATCAACACTATTCAATTGATTCGTTTTATGAGGGCAAGACAGCGATGATGATAAACTACTCTTATCACTACGATACAATTTCTGCAAAAAATGCAAAACTCAACTTTGAAGCAGCACCTTTGCCACAAATTGATGGAGACAATCTCGGTGCACAACTCAATTACGCAAATTACTGGACGTTTGTCGTAGCCAAAAATCATACTTTACCACAACCGCTTTCAGATAAGTCAACGCCTGTTACCAATGAGATACAAAGTCATGAATCATGGCAACTCTTGCGCGCGATGGGATTTCCATCAAAGGATGGTGTACAGATCGTAAGTGCGCTCAAAGGTGATACGAGGACACTTCCTGTAGAATTTGATCTTGGTGCAAAATACCTTGAGCTCTCACGGAAGCCTGCTGCACGTCGCGACCTCATAGAAACACAAAAGGAAGATCCTCGCCTTAGTGCATTTGTCGCAGGAAATCTCATTGCACGGAGCTGGCATCACCCCAACGCGGAGGCTGTTGAGCGTGTGCTGGGCGAGATGATCACACGTGTCAATGAAGGTTCTGTGACAGTAGAGGAAGCGCTCAAGACAGGTGCTACGCGGAGTACAAAACTCATGAAAAAAATCCAGTAGTATGTACGCATTAGCGAGATGGTGCACATAAAGCTTTTAATGAAAAATAACAACGCATAATATGACATACGCAAAAACATATATTCTGGCAAGCGTCATGGGCGCGCTCATACTCTTTGGAGGTGCGCTAAGTGTTTATGCGCAAAAAGCAGAATTTGATCCAGGTCCTGGTGGTGGCGCATCATCAGATGGACTCGTCCCGTGTGGCAATGGGAGTGATCCTAGTAATAGTTGTACACTTTGTCATCTCGTGACAGGCATTGACAATATCATTGACTGGATGATGAAAGTCATCTTTATCCTCACAATCCTCATGATCCTCGTAGCGGGTATCATCTATATTACTTCTGCAGGCAATCAAAGTATGATCACGATTGCCAAGGCGGCTCTCAAATATGCACTTGTAGGTGTCCTCGTTTTCCTCATTGCATGGGTGCTCATCACATGGCTCTTTGTCTCTCTTGCAAAAAATAATGCGTCTACGGGGGTGTATCTCTCAAGTGGTGGCGCATGGGACTTCACATGTGATATCACACGTTCTAAACTTTTAGATGAGTATGAGGGTGGTTTTATCCCAGGGAGTGGTGGCGGAAACAATGGAGCTGGCGGTGGCGGTGGCGGTGGCGGGAGCACGTATGATCCTGATATAGGAGGTGCATAAAATTTGTCATCCTGTGACAGGCATTGACAATATCATTGATTGGACTCTGATGGTCAGGCTGATTATCGTCAATGTGTAGCTGGATGTCAAAAACTCAGTGATGTGGGAGTTAGTGAGGTGCTAGAATAGACGTGCAAAAGGATATTCTTGAGGCAAATTTTTGTATCTATGTAATTTGAAAGAAAATCATTATTTATGATATTTATAGAAATAGCACATGCAGGCGTTATCTCTAGTGCACCATCATTACAAGAGCTCATGTTGCATGCGCTGTCGTGGATACTTTCTGTGGCAAGTGTGATCGCGCTCATCGCAATCCTCCTTGCTGGCGTGATGTATATGAGTGCGAGTGGTGATACGAGGCGTATCAATTTTGCCAAGAAGGCGTTCATAGGGAGTGTCGTGGGTCTTATCATCGTTGTGACTGCTCTCATAGTTGTCCACACATTGGATACCCTTGCTGGATAGCGCGTATAAACGTACAATAGAAGTAGATGAGAGATGTGTCGCAGGATATCTACGGCAAGATCACATAGTGTGATAGCTTCTCATAGTAAAGAATAAAAATAAAAGAAAGGAGGTGTTATGAATATGCTACAAAAAATTAAGGCAAGTGTTGTTGCAATTTCTTTTGCTGCAATCCTTGCGATGCCTATGGTTGTCGGTGCCCAAGACGGATACCAACTTCCTACAGACTCGTATGGACTCGCACAACAAACATCAATTGGTGATGTCGTAATCTTGATCCTTCAGTTTTTCCTCGGATTCCTTGCAATCCTTGCAATCCTCATAATTGTCGTTGCAGGTATTATGTATATGACTTCTGGAGGTGATGAGGGACGTGTCGACAGCGCAAAGCGTATGCTTATTTACGCTATCGTTGGTTTGATCGTTGCTCTCCTCGGATGGGTAATCGTCACAGCTGTAAGTACAGCACTCGAAGCAGGTGCATAAGATTGCACACATATATATGTGTATACAAAAACGCTCCACAGGAGCGTTTTTGTTATTGTCCAAAGGTGTTGTATAATAAGAGATATAAATAGATATAGTCAAATTGTCGTATGATGTACATGCAAGAATTTTTGAAAATCACAAAAATCGCCCTTCTCGTAGGATTTGGGAGCTTCTTTCTTTTTGCCTCACAGGTCGCTTTGGCACAGACAACAGGTGGTGTCTATATCCCGACGACAGGTGAGACAGGACTCAGCGACAAGCCTGTCAAAGAAATGCTTATCGATGTCGCAAAATGGGTCACAAGCATCATTGCGATCCTCGCACTTCTCATCATCATCATCGCAGGGATTATGTATATGACTTCTGGTGGTGATCAAGGACGTGTTGATACTGCAAAACGCATGCTTCTGTATGCTGTCATCGGTCTGATTGTGGCACTCCTCGGCTATGTGATCGTCAATGTGATCGCTGATACACTTGGCGCTGGTGCATAATTTAGAGTAAGAAAATTATAATGATAAAAAAAATAGTTTCTGGTATAAGTCTGTTTGCGATAAGTGCACCGATATATACTAGAGCACAATTCACAAAGCTTGAAGATAGTTATGGACTTGCAGAAGAAGAGACGTTGTTTGGTGTTATTGAAATGCTCGTGAAGACGATTGCGAGTGTGATTGGCGTTCTCGCGATCCTCATGATTGTCGTTGCAGGTATTATGTATATGACTTCTGGAGGTGATCAGACACGTGTCGATAGTGCAAAACGTATACTCACGTTTGCGATTGTGGGATTTGTCGTGGCACTCCTCGCGTATGTGATCGTTGTCGCTGTGAGCGCCGCACTTGAAGCAGGTGGAGGATGATGAGAGCAATTTAGCGTGGTGAATAGGTCTGTGATGAGGTCGTGGTGATGTTTTTTATAAAAAATTGCAATTGTGATGAGTTTATGGATAATTTGATACAAAAGTCTATGATACAAAAGTCTATGATACAGCGCTCACTGATGCGTGGTGTGCAGGTGATGTTCTTTGCAGGCGTGCTTTTTGCACTCGCACCGATGCCGACAGCTTTTGCCCAAAACGGTGACACCACAGGTGGTGCTACTTTTGAAAATCCTCTCAAGCAGGATACAGTAGAGGGTGTGCTCGGCGACATCCTCGAAGCCCTCCGCAAGATCGTCGCTGTCCTCGCGCTCGTGTTCCTCGTGGTCGGAGCGATCCTCTATATCACTTCAGGTGGTGACCAAGGACGTACGACGCTTGCCAAGGCAGCGATTTTTGCAGCGATCATCGGGCTTGCAGTAGCGCTTGCCGCGCCGACATTTCTCAAGGAGATTTATGACGCAATAGGTGATGGTGCCGCGCCAGGCGAGGCAGCGAGCGCACCGACACTCTCAGAAGTAGCACTCAATATTCTCAAGGTGATGCTCTCTGTCGTAGGCATCCTCGCGATGATCATGCTTGTTGTCGGTGGTATATTTTATATGGCGTCAGGTGGAGATGAGACACGGATTGAAACTGCCAAGAAAATGGTGCTCTATTCAATCATTGGATTGGTCGTAGCGCTCACGTCGCTCATCATTGTCACGCAACTTGCAGCTGTTTTTGCGCCATAGATAAAGACAGCCACACAATCCATTCACACACAAAAAAAACAGCGATTACAATGATTTGTAATCGCCGTGAAGGTTTCTTATTTGTACTTCTTGATTTTCACAATAAACTTCCCTGTAGTGACTCTGTAACTTCTCGAAAGTCTCGGCAAGTTGATCGTGAAGCGCAACCCAGTAATCCCTGTAATCGCCCCAGAGCGCTTGTAGCGTAGCCATGTGCTCCACATACCTTTTTGATGATATTGATAGTACAGTGTGCCAAAGTGACTACGATCAGGATCGATCATTGCTTTGATCTCTTTTCGTGACAAGTCTGTTCGATATGTTCCTGTACACGCAATAGGCACATCGACACCAGGATCTCTAACGAACTGTTGCGTAAAGTACCCATGGCAGGAGACATCATAGACCTTCTCAGGGTCTAAGTCACCGACTTCCATAGAGCCACTTTTCCAGAGCTCTTTGGGCACAAGCTCAATTGATGTATGGGGAAGAGGTGTCTTGCCTTTAATGAAACGGTTTAGCTTCTTCACTTCCAAAGCACGTGTCCCACGAAAGAGCTCTGTTGTCATGTCGCCAATCTTTTCACCCAAAGCAGGGAAAATACCGACAGATCGTGACACATCCGTTGTGTCCGCGCCTTCAATATCTGGAGTAACCAAAGGTTGTAAAACCCATGTCCACAGAGTGTAAAGAATCACACCCCAGAACAAAAACTTCACCAGATACCTAAACACCAATCCAAACATCTCATCCAAAGCAAGCTTTGGTTTTGACAGCCCAGCAACGGATGTTGCTTTTGAAACTGTTGTTCCGTGCAATTTTGCAATCATGAAGTACACTATCGCACTTATGATGAACATTGCTACTGTTAGAGCTAGGATCTTCATTTTTCATCTCCTTTTTCAAAAAGAGCAGCTGCAATGTTTTTGTCCGGACTAGCGCCGTCAACGACATGCACAGTTAAACCCTTTGTTTCTTGGTCCAGCTTCGCTATACGTAGTGCGTCAAATCGTGATATAGACTTGTCTGCACTTTTCATGTAGACGTCGCTGATCTCTACTGCCGTGCTTGCATTTTGAAGCTCTCTCACTTTTTGGAGAGATTCAAGCATTTCCTCGTCAATTACCTTCTGAATATCATTTGGTATCTCGAGTGAGTTGAGTGTGATACCCGCAAACTCAAGACCATATTCTTCTAGTAATTCCTGCAGCCCTATCGTCGGTATTTTTTCTCCACATACCTTGATGTTAGATACTTCGTCCTCTGTTAGGACAGAATCCCCCGCTTTGATATTGGATTTTTCGATATCATACGGATATTCTGCTCCATAGGCGATGAGATTTTCCAACGTCGTCAACGATTGCAAGAGGATCAGTGTTGGGATGTTCTTATAATCCCTTTCAAGTTCCTCTTTTGACTTACGCAGTACAGCAAGGTTTGCTGCGGTGCGTAGATGAGACTCTGCTCTCTCACGTACAAACTGCTCTTGCGACATTGTCAATCGTGTCGTTTTGTAGAGCAAACCAGGCTTCTCTTTCCAAAAGGTTGTAAAGTTGACACTTTCGAGATATGCACCGCCAGCAATTGCTAAACGCGAACTTATCTCACCCTTTGGATCACGCTGACCCTCTTCAGTCTTTTGATTTACAAGGGACATCGTTACTTGTTGTAACTGGATGTTATGCAAATCAATTGTCATGATCGGGCGCCATAGCATGGCATAGATACCCTCACTCATCTCCGCGATACTATACCCCTCCTCTTCTGTACACGTAATCAAACGTGCACCAAAGAATTTGAGGATTACACGGTGATTTTGCGCAATGCCGTCCGAACCATCTACGCCTCGTATGCTTAAGAAAAAAAGAATACTAGTCGTAAGGAACACGCTACCAGAAACTAAAGTACCAACAGGGAATTGTACAGGGATAATAATCCACATACACATGCCAAATATAATCCCAAGAAGAAACGAAAGTGCAAACATGAAAGGAAATCCTCTCATATAGACCATCATTTTCACGATGATGTATTTTGTCATAATTGACTCCTAATTGTCAAAGAACGGGAAATCTTCCCGTTATGATTAAACGTAGCCTCTGCCGAATGCAGAAACTTTGGAATAATGTTATCTTAGCATATTATTTGATATTTGTCAATATGCAGTGATGGTAGGCATGATAGATTTTTAACATCATGTCATCGCATCAAAAAACGCTATGGCAGATAGCATTGTCTGGTTTTTTATTTTTTGATATCGTATTTTTGTTTGCGATGTTGGTAGAGGAGTTCTTCGGTGAGTTGGCGAGAGTTTTTGACCATATCAGCGATGAGAGCAAAGATGACAAATTGCAATCCCATCAAGGAGAGCGTAATCCCAGCAAAGAGATAATTGCGATATGGTGTGATCGCCATATTAGGAAAGTAGCGTACAAGGAAAATACCAAAAGAGATGAATGCAAGTGAGATGAGGGCAAGTCCAGGCCATCCAAAAAATTTCATCGGACGGACATCACGGAAGGCCTTTATGATGACGCGTGTACTATTGTTGACATAGCGCCAAATGCTCTTGACGACACGAGATTTGCGGTTGTTGTAGTAGGTGACCTTTACAGGGATCCAGAGAAGTGTGAGGTTTTTGTCGACAGCATCGATAATGGTTTCTTGTGTGTAGGTAAAGCCTGTTGGATTATTGAGGCGCAAAAGTGCCTCGTGACTGTGGGCACGGAATCCGCACGTGAGATCTGCGACAGGTGTTGTCAAAGCTTTGCTTACAATCCATGCGGCAACACGGTTGAGGCGGTCTTTGATGTAGGGGATATTGTGTGCCGTGTCTTGAGAAAATCGATCCGCGATCACGATATCAGCGCGATGTGCAACAATTGGGTCAATCATCTTTTGGATATCATTGGGATCAAATTGTCCATCAGCATCGATATTGACGAGGATGTCGGCTTTGTTTTTGAGAGCACTTTCACGCATTGTACGAAACATGACGCCAAGACCACGATTGCGATGGTGAGAGATGATGATATCTGCACCACCTTTTTTTGCTTCTTTGACGGTATTATCGGTAGAGCCATCGTCAATGACTTGGATGACAACTTCTGTGATACCATGAAAAGACCGTGGGATACGTGCAATCGTATCAGCAATCTTTTTTTCCTCATTAAATGCTGGCATGTTTACAATGAGTTTCATACAGTTTCAGTTTTCATTATGAACTTAACACGAGTAGACTAGCAGATTATCACGACATTGTCTACTCTCAGTGTAACATAGGCGCAAGATTATCATGCGCGGTAGGAGTGTTATATCCTTATCGTCCAATACCGCGGTAGACGATGCCACCACGTGAAATTTCTTTTTTATCAAGGGCATTTTTACCATCAATGATGACAGAAATCTTGTTTTTCTTGAGGATGGCACTATTTAGATCCAAAAATTCTTTATGGTTTGTGATGAGGATGAGTGCGTCAGATTTTTTGAGGAGTGTCGCGAGGCTTTTGCAGGAAGACTTGTGTTTGATGTGGGGGTCAAAGCTATGTACTTTTGCACCATGGCGCGCGAGGAGCGTGATGATGTCATAGTATGGTGACTCACGATCATCATCCACATTTGCCTTGTAGGCAATTCCGAGAATGCCGATGTTTGTACCATTGAGTGGGAGACGTACGTCGTTGAGTGCGTCTTGGAGTTTTTCGACGGTATAGGCTGGCATAGAGTTGTTGATGGCGCGAGATGTGCGGAGGAATTTGTGATCAAAGCCTGCCTGTTTTGCACGCTCGATGAGGTAATAGGGATCAACGGGTATGCAATGCCCACCAATACCACAAGAAGGATAATGTGGCATAAAAGCAAATGGTTTGGTCGCTGCACCATCAATGACATCTTTGATATCAATATCAAGAACATCAAATGACTTTGCGAGCTCATTGACAAAGGCAATGTTGACATCACGGAAAGAGTTCTCGACAACCTTGCAAGCTTCTGCTTCACGGATGTGTTTCATTGGGCGGATTGCGCCGTCAACGATGGAGGTATAGAAGTCCTGTGCTTTGTGGAGTCCTTTTTTTGTGAAGGCGCCTACGACACGAGGGATGTTTGTTACATTCCAGTGTGGGTCGCCAGGATTGATACGCTCAGGACAATGCGCAATAAAAACATCTTTGCCGACAGTGTAACCAGCCTGCTCAAAGATGGGACGCACAACTTCTTCACTCACACCAGGATTGACCGTTGATTCAAGGACGATGAGAGCACCTTTTTTCATGTGGGTAGCTGCCATCTCGCAGGCATTGCGGACAGGCTTGAGATCAGGATTGTAGAGATTGTCAACAGGTGTGGGTACACAAATGAGGACGATGTCAGCATGGCGTAGTTGTGCAGGATTTGTCGTAGCACGGATAGGATGCTTGGGAAGGTTTTCAAAGAGGTAGGCTTCTTCGATGGGGGATTTTTTTGCGTTGATGAGGCGGACTTTTTCTGTGTCTTGCTCAATGCCGATGACGGTGTAACCACGCTCACATGCGCGTACAGCCAATGGCAGTCCGACGTAACCCAAGCCAATGACAGCAACTGTCTGTGGTGCGGACGTCATTTTTTTGTGGAATGATTTTTTCATTGTGATGATCTTATAATGATTATTCTGCTCTCTTTATTATACAATACTTATGTGCAAACACCGCATTGTGCTTTTTTTGTCTTTTTTATCATGAAGTTTTACGCTCTCGCAATAGGCATTTTTTTGTTATTCTTGGAGAAGATATTGTCGAGCGAGATGGACGGTAGTACATTTTTTTGATATACTTGGTGTACATTAACGTATAGTATTATGGCATTAGATCAAAAGATTTTGACAGAATTAAAAGAAAAACTTCTCGGAGAGAAGAATCGCATAGAAGGAGAGCTTGGGCGTTTTGCGACAAAGGATTCTGATGGGAATTTTACGTCAAAGTTTCCAGATGATCTCGGTGATGAGAGGAGTGAAAATGCGATAGAAGTGGAAGAATACACAGATCGTCTCGGTGTTGAAAAGAGTCTTGAGACACAGTTAAAAGATATCAGCGACGCATTGACGCGTATAGAAGCTGGAACGTATGGCGTGGATGTTGAGACAGGTGAAGCAATTAGCATAGAGCGTTTGCAGATATATCCAGCGGCACGTACAAATGTGCAATAGCGTGTGCAGTATCAAGATTTTATACAGCAATCAAAACAAGCCCTAAAAAGAGGATTTAGTGGCTTGTTTCTTTTTTGTAATTTCCTTTTTTTGCAAGCAGTCACACTTGGGTATGTCATGAAAAATAGTCAATTGACGTACGTGTGCAATCACGGTATAGCTTTTGGTTTTCGTGTTCCGCAAAGTATTTTTGTGCTCATGTGGGGCATCGTCATGATTATTGTGCTACAGATGCTACTCCAGCGACGCAAGGCAAGCTTTCGTGTACAGTTGCCATTTATTCTCATCATATCGGGAGCTTTGAGTAATGTGGCAGATCGCTTTATCCATGGATGTGTGATTGATTATATCACATTTGTGCCATGGAATATTTTTAATCTCGCGGATGTAAGTGTTTTTGTTGGGGTAACCATGCTATTATGGGATATGTATAGACAGGAGATTTGAGATGTTAAGGGGTATTTAAATTTACACTATGTCATCAAAAGTTTATTCTGCAGCGACCATCGGTCTTAGTGGCGCGCTCGTTGAAGTAGAAGTGGATGTTCTCAGTGGAGGACTGCATACCTTTACGCTTGTGGGACTACCCGACCTTGCCGTCAAAGAATCACGTGATCGTGTAAGTAGTGCACTCAAAAATAGTGGGTTTAAGCCACCACATCAATGCGGGCGTATCACGGTGAACTTGGCACCTGCTGATTTGCCAAAGGCGAGTCCAATTTATGATGTGCCAATCGCACTTGGATTTTTGATTGCGACAGACCAGCTCACATTTGATACACGGGAGAGGCTTTTTGTCGGAGAGGTTGCTTTGGATGGTGGCATTCGGTGTATCAATGGTATCCTCCCTATTGTTCTCTTTGCGCGTGAGCAAGGTATTTCTGAGGTCTATGTGCCACAGGAAAATATCGCTGAGGCAGCTGTTGTAAGTGGTGTAGAGATTATTGGTATCACAAACCTACTCTCGCTCGCAAAACATCTCAGTGGTGAGGATGTGATAGCTCCTGCAGAACATATTGACGCAGAGGAACTCTGCGCCCATATCGAAACACCACTTGATATGAAATATGTCAAAGGACATGAATACGCAAAGCGCGCGCTCGAAATCGCGGCTGCTGGTGGACATAATATTCTCTTTGATGGACCGCCTGGTAGCGGTAAGACACTTCTCGCGAAATCATTTCTTTCAATTTTGCCACGGATGAATATGCAAGAGGCTCTTGATGTAACAAAAATTTACTCTATTGCTGGACTCCTCGGTGAGAAGCGTCAGCTTGTGACAGAGCGTCCATTTCGTGCGCCACATCATAGTGCAAGCGCTGTATCATTGATCGGTGGTGGGACACACCCACGACCAGGCGAAATTTCTTTGGCGCATCGTGGTGTGCTTTTTTTGGATGAGTTTGCTGAGTTTCCTCGTAGTGTACTGGAAAACCTACGCCAACCACTCGAGGATGGTCTTGTGACGATCACACGTGCCAAAGGTTCTCTGACATTTCCAGCACACTTTATTTTGATTGCAGCAATGAATCCATGTCCATGTGGATTTCTCACTGACGAAGAAAAAACATGTGTTTGTACACCATCACAGGTAACCAAATATAGCCGTAAGATCTCGGGTCCAATTCTTGATCGTATCGATATGCATGTAGAGGTGCCACGTATCCATATCAATAAACTTGAGACGGCGCATGATGGTGAGGCGAGTGCTGTGATACGAAAAAGGATTGAGCGAGCACGGAGGTTGCAGGCAAAACGCTTTGCGGATAGTGAGATTGTGACAAATGCAGAGATGAATCCACGACAGTTAAAATCTCTTGCGCAACTAGATTCTGCATCACGAGATCTTTTGCGCAATGCGGCAGAAAAATTGCAATTTTCTGCACGTGCATATCATCGTATCATAAAATTGGCACGGACAATCGCTGACCTTGCTGATGTAGAGCACATTGCCAAAACGCATGTCGCAGAAGCTATTCAATATCGTACACGAGAAAAATGATATATAAAAACATGCATCACAACAAGAGGCACCAACGAATAGGCGCAGTCATTATGCTTTTTGCTATAGTTATTGGTGGCGCGTTTTATTTTTGGCCACGTGAGGCACATCGCCCTCTGATTTTCATCGATAGCGTTCACGCTGTTGAGATTGAAGATGATACTGTAGTGCGCTCTGCACAGGGCCATGCACGACAAACTGTAGGAGAATTTTTGGCCACGACAGGCATCACGCTTGCAGATGGCGACTATATCTCTGTTGCACATGATGCGTTTCTTGCAACAGTAGAAAAAATTACGATTACACGCGCAAAGAAAGTACGTGTTATCCGTGGCGATAGTGAGCGATTTTTTGAAGCATATCGAGGTGATAGTGTGCGGGCGGTGCTTGATCGCGAATCAGTGGATTATGATGCAGGCGAAGATCACGTAGACCCTGCATTGGGTACGGTGATAGATGGTGATATGGATGTTCGTATTATAGATGTTGTGACGGAAGAAATGAAAGAAGTAAAAGATACTCCTTTTGAAAAAGTAGAAAAGACAGATGACACAAAAGAAGCGTCTTTCAAGGAAGTAACGCAAAAAGGAGCGTTTGGTAAAAAAGAAATTATTTATAAAATAACCTTACACGATGGAAAAGAGGTTGCGCGGGACGTAGCTTCGGAGCGTATTATACAAAAGGCTATCAACGAAGTTATTACTGTCGGCACAAAAGAAAAAGAAAAGGCAGTGCATGTTGGAGAAAGTCACTTTGGACAGGCAAGCTGGTACGCGTACAAAGGCTGTGATTGCGCAGCACATAAGTGGCTCCCAAAGGGATCCCGTGCTAAAGTAACCAATACAGCAAATGGAAAAAGCGTCATTGTGACAATCAATGATCGTGGTCCATTTATAGAAGGTCGTATCATCGATCTCGATAAGACAGCTTTTGAAAAAATAGCATCAATAGGTGCGGGTGTTATTGATGTAAAGATGGAAGAAGTAAAGGATTAGGCAGTGCTATATGAAAAATTTACGAAATAGTTATGTTAGCAGACAAGAATAAAAAGTATCATGGCAAAACTTAGGAAAAAAAAATCATTGGGACAAAATTTTTTGCAGGATATGGATGTTGTAGAAAAAATTGTGGACACGGCGTCAATTAAAGATGGTGATGTTGTGCTTGAAGTGGGTCCAGGCGATGGTGTTTTGACACAGAAACTGTTGGACGCTGGTGCACATGTTTTTGCGATGGAGATTGATCAAAATCTTATGCCACGTCTCATAGAGCGTTTTGGTGATAATGCACAATGCACAATTCTTAATGTAGATATTAGGCGATTTAATATTCCCGTCTTTCTCGAAGAGCGGGGCATTACGGATTATAAAGTTGTCGCAAATTTACCATATTACATCACGTCTTCAATCATTCGTTTATTTTTGGAAAGTGTCAGACAGCCCATTGAAATGGTGATCATGGTGCAAAAAGAGGTTGCGGAGCGTATTTGCGCAGCGCCTGGTGCGATGAGCGTGCTTGCCGTCGCTGTACAATTTTATGGCACACCAGAACATATCTTTACGGTGTCAGCAGAAGCCTTTGACCCTGTACCAAAAGTTGATAGTGCAGTAATTCGTATTCATACAATCACAAAGAAGCTTTCACGAGAAGGTGAAAAACAATTTTTTCGTATTGTCCGTGCAGGGTTTAGTGCACGACGCAAAAAGCTGGTCAACAATCTTTCGCATAGCTTGCATGAGGATAAAGATGTGATGCAAGAGCATCTTTGTGCGTGTGGCATCGCCTCTATGGCACGTGCACAAGAAGTGACAATCGCACAATGGCATGATCTTGCGAAGCGTCTTGAGTAGCGTTTTTTAGAAAAAAAGTATTTTTGTAAGAGCAAGTCCATAGAGGAATGTGAGGAAAAAGATGCAGAGTGGGAGAAATCGATTTGCAATATAAAAAGTTTTGTCTGTACGTGCGGTTAGTGCGAGGAAGCTTACGCTACCAACAAAGAGTGCAAGTGGGAAAAGACGCATATCACGCAGGACAAATGTACTTGCTATAAAAACACTAAAAAGTCCAACACCTATTAGTATGCGGGCTGTTTTTTTACCAAAAAGTACAGGTATCGTCCAAATGCCATTAGCACGATCACCGTCATGATCACGAAAATCTTTGATTGGAAGTGCGATCATATAGCCAAAGAGGAGAAGGAGCCCGATGTGTATGGGGAAGTATGCAAGTGTATGCTCTGGTGAAACTGTGACGTAGCCAGTGATGACAATTGTGATTGAGGCAAGAGCGGCTGTGAGCGTTGCGATGATGGGGAATCGTTTGAGGCGAAATGGTGGCATACTATAAAACCATGATAAAGCATGATAAAGTAAAAGGAAAAAAGCGGCTGATGGTGTGACAATAAGTGCAAAAATAATTGATAAGACAAAAAAGATGATACCGAGAGAGTGACTTTGTGTCGTTGTAAGCGTGTCTTGTGGTAAAGGGCGATGCACGTTGCTGATGCGATCAATAGAAAGATCAGCGATATCATTGAAAAAGACAGTACTCATCCATGCAAAAAGAATACTTAAAAGAAGCACGAAGAATCCGATGAATGTGAAAAGTGAAGGAAAGACAATCGCATGCCCAAAGAGAAGTGCTAGCCCGATACCGACACAGAGTAGTCCTATGTGATAGATGGACTGTAAGACACGTATGTTGCGCACGATGGCTATGGTACGTTTTTTTTGGTATTGAAAAAAGAGAGCTCCAAAGACTGCAGTATTTATCAGAACGTAGATAAGTGTCATTTTGATACTGAGTGCGCCAAGGGGATCATCGATAAAGTGTCCAAGAAGTCGTGTTGGTGAGAAAAAAAGTACTGCAACATCAATGTGTGAAACTGCAAAGATGCTTTTTTCAAAGGAAAGAATGAGGAATGTGAGGAGTGTGGGCGTACTACTGAGGAGGAAAAAAATTGTGTAGCCACCAAGTAGCGCTCCAAATGTGCGTAGCAGATTCCTCGTTTTGTGCCACGCGATTATTGTGATAAAAAAAAGTGCCAAAGCAATCATAATACGTGTCCCATAGGTGATACCATCATGGGGGCTATCACCAAAGTATGTCACGAAGCTTTTGAGGAGATCAGTGAGAGAATCAAAGAGATAATAGCTCTGAAATTTCGTATCGTCAAAATAGATGTGAGAAATGAGGCGGTCTAAAATAGGTGGAAAAATGATGAGAAAATAGCCCCATAAAAGAAATTGCGCGCTTTCGATAATAGGCACGCGTATTATAGTGTGCAAAAAAGAAGCAATGATGATAAACGTAAGTACAAAGAAGGATAGTGTATGCATCAACTCAAAGAAAAGGTGAAGCGGTGTGAGTAAAATATCACTAGAGATAGAAATGTCAATGATAACACGCGTGCAGATAATGATGATGAGTGTGGTTGCGATTTGAACAGGCGAAAGATGTGGCACAGTGCTGAATGTATAGAGTTTTGCAAGATATTTGTTTGCCATAGTGTTTGTAGCTTAGCATAAATATCATTTTATGGCTATGGTACAATGATGTGTATGGAGAATCTACTAAAAGGACTTAACGAGGCACAAAAACAGGCTGTGCAGACAAATAAAGGTGCTGTACTTATTCTTGCGGGGGCTGGTAGTGGAAAAACAACAGCACTTACACGAAGAATTGCGTACCTCGTGCAACACTATAAGGTACCCGCAAATCATATTCTTGCTGTGACATTCACAAATAAGGCTGCAGCAGAAATGCGTGATCGCGTAGTAGCTTTGAGGAAGGAGGGTGATACGGATATGCCTTTTATGGGCACATTTCATAGTGTTTGCGCGCGTATTTTGCGTGATCATATCAATCGATTGGGCTATGAGAAAAATTTTACAATTTGTGATACACATGATACACAAGTCATGATGAAAAAAGTCATGAAGCAATTAGAGCTCTCGAGTAAACAATTTTCTCCACGGACACTCCTTACAAGTATTTCACGTGCGAAAAATAGTCTTCTCTCACCAGAAGCATTTCAAGGACAAGTGGATAGTTATTATGATGAGCAAATTGCTGCTGTCTACGATCGGTATCAACGTTTGCTTCAAGAGAATAATAGTGTGGACTTTGATGATCTGATACGTCTTACGATTACTCTTTTCCAGTCACATCCAGATGTTCTTGCTCTTTATAGTGAGCGCTTTGAATATATCTTGATTGATGAATATCAAGACACCAATCATGCACAATACATACTTGTTCAACTACTTGCGCAAAGCCACGGCAATCTTTTTGTTGTGGGAGATGATTGGCAGAGTATTTATTTGTGGCGTGGTGCTGATGTATCCAATATATTAAATTTTACAAAGGACTATCCTGACGCAACAGTGATTACGTTGGAGCAAAATTATCGTTCGACACAAATCATTCTTGATGCGGCGTATGGTGTCATCAAACAAAATACTGATCGTACAGATAAAAAAATCTGGACACAGCGTGCTGGCGGTAAACAAATGATTTCTTTTGAGGCGAGTAGTGAAGAGCAAGAGTCTGCGTTTGTGACACAAAAGATTATGGATTTCTGTGCAGATGGTACGTATACATACAATGATTTTGTTGTGCTGTATCGGACAAATGCGCAGTCGCGTGTTATGGAAGAGTCATTTCTCAAAAATAGTATCCCGTATCGTATCGTGGGAGGTATGCGATTTTATGAGCGCAAAGAGGTGAAAGATCTTTTGGCATACATAAAACTTATCATAAATCCCTTTGATACAATTGCGCTTGGGCGAGCGCTTAGTGAGCCACGACGTGGCATTGGTGCAAAGACATTGGAAATATGGCTTTTGGAAGCACGTGTGAGTGGGCGAGATCCTATTTCATATGCAATGGGGGATACGATGGTAGCGGGCGCACTTTCGCTGAGCAAACAAAAGAGCGTCTATGCGTTTGCACGTTTTATCACAAAAGCACAAAAAATTGCGGAAAAGAAATCTCTCCAACAATTTATTATTCATGTGTATGAGAAAAGTGGATACAGGGATGTTTTGATGGATGGTACAGAGGAGGGTGAGGCTCGTCACGAAAATGTGCAGGAATTGTTTTCTGTTGCAACAAAGTACAATGACGTGCAAAATGCACTACAATTATTCGCGGAAGAGATTGCACTTGCGAGTGATACGGATGCTATTGCTGAGGGCACAGATACTGTGCATTTGATGACATTGCATAGCGCAAAGGGATTGGAATTTCCTGTGGTGTTCATCGTTGGGTTGGAAGAAGGTCTTGTGCCACATAGTCGATCATTGTCGCAAGCACAAGAGATGGAAGAGGAACGACGCCTCATGTATGTCGGTGTGACACGCGCTAAGGATCAGGTCTTCTTGCTTTACACACGTCAACGATTATTGTTTGGTAGTGTACAGGTCAATGCGCCGAGTCGTTTTCTTGATGACATTCCAGCGGAGCTTATCATGCAGGAAGAGGCGAGGCACCCTGTGAATGTGTTGAATGCACATTATGTGCGTCCGCAACAGAAAGAGATACAAAAACTTTCTAAAGACAATCGCGCTGATGTATGCGATGGTGATAAAGTGCGACATAATGAATTTGGTGAAGGTGTTGTCGTGGGACGTGATGAAGAGACTGTGAGCGTCGTATTTCAAGACACAGGACTCAAAAAACTTTCGCGTGAATACGCACAATTAAAAAAGATATAATCTTACATTATGTATAAAGTTTACAAAGACAAAGAAGATGCAGTATTGTCCGCAACATTTATGTCAGAGAAAGAGTTGTAAGAATTTCTTGATGTACGTAAAGATTGCGAGTATGTACACGCGCAGACTTCGTTCGATTACAAGCGTGTCTGTGTTTCATTGACTATGATAATACTCTTTTCTCAAAGTATAGAAACGATAATATAATAATATAAAGAGTGTTATAAGTGAGGTGCTCAGTTTCACTTTTTTTTGTTGTGAAACTTTTTGTGAATATCTCTAAGTCCTTTGTTTGTGACGTGGGTATAAATTTGCGTAGTTGTGATGTTAGCATGTCCAAGCATTTCTTGGACACTACGGATGTCAGCGCCGTTGTGGAGGAGATCAGTGGCAAAGGAGTGTCTGAGTGTGTGTGGATGAACATCTTTGACGATGCCTGCAATGGTTGTATATTTTTTAACAATGCGCTGGATACTTCGTGATGTGAGACGCAGTCCCTCAGCGTCAGCATCTTTGTTGGTGCCTGTTTTGATTCGCACAAAGAGGGCAGAGTCAATATCCGTACGTTTATTTTCGTACGCTTCGAGTGCATTCTTAGCTGCATCAGAGATAAAGACGATTCGTAATTTATCACCTTTGCCACGAATACTGAATTCTCCTCGTGCGAGATTGAGATGGTCGCGATCGATGCTCACAAGTTCGCTGACACGTAAGCCTGTCGAAAAAAGAAGTTCTAAAATTGCGCGATCGCGGAGACTGCCGATATCATCGCCACGTGCAGCTTGAAGGAGGCGATCAATTTCAGATTCTTCCAAAAATTCTATTTGTCGGCTAGGGTTTTTGCCAATGTCGAGCTTTTCTGCAGAGAGAGTATCGATGTCACGTGTTGCGAGATATTTGAGAAAGCTCCGCAGAGCAATGATATGATAGTTTTGCGTACTTATTTTGAGAGGCTTGTCGTGATACTCTCGGCGATTGAGGTGAAGACGGTATTTATGAACGATTTCCATAGTGATCTCTTGTGGGGTAGACTTTTGCGTGTCTCTTTCTACAAATATAAGGAATCGTCGTATATAACGGTCATAATTTTCAATCGTTTTTGTAGATCGATTTTTTGCAACTTCAAGATGCTCAAGGTAGTTTGTAAGATGTTCAGAGAGGGATAGTGTTTTCATATGGAAATTTTTATGTCGCATAACTAGTGTAGCATGATTTTTGGCATTTTTGCGCGTTGACAGTTTGGGAAATTGGTCATACCATAAAAGGTACATAAATTCACAAAACTATTGTCGGTGGTGCTTATGCAAAAGTGTCCTGTGCAGTAGTTGTAAAAAGGGTTACACATATCAAACGTTTTCAATCTTTTTTTGAGTATGCACGTAAAAAAACATCGCATTTTGGACGATTGTTTTATCGTGTGGAGCATCTTTTCATTGCACTTGTACGAGGACCAATCTTTTTTTCCTTGGGTAAATTTATTCGTAGTCACGGTAGCCTCGCTACAGTTGTTGTAATCGTCTTTGCTGTTTCATTGAGCAACCTTTATGCACAAAACGATAGTGAAACCGTTCTCAAAGGTTATTGGCATGATGGGAGCGCACTTTTAGCTACCAACAGTAATAACGATGCACAAGGTTTGACGCTTAGTGATGATGCATTATCCAACGATACCGAACAACTTGCTGTGGATTTAGATCAAGATGAGCGCAAAGAAGCAGAGAGTACAGATATTCGTATTGTTGCAGATGGTGCAGAAGATTCTCTTATTGATGATAGTGTTGACTTCTTAGGACGTGATAGCTATATTGAATCCGCTTTGGACAAAGCGGATTCAGAGCTTTATATTGTACAAAATGGTGACACAGTTGCTGTCGTTGCGGGCATTTTTGGTGTTGATGTTAATACGATTCTTTGGGCAAATGAACTCGACAATCCTGATGACATAGCGCCTGGAGATACACTGTTGATTTTGCCGGTGTCAGGTATTCAACATAAAGTAAAAAGTGGCGATACGCTCAAATCAATTGCCATAAAATATGAAGCTGATGAAAAGCAAATTATTGGATTTAATGGATTGCCTGCAAATGGAGAGATTACAGCAGGTCAAAAATTGATTATCCCTGGTGGTGAAATTGAGGTGGTAAAACCAAAGCCTGTCATCGCAAAAAAGACATCAACAAGGCTTTTGTCAAGGCGCACGTATGTTAGCGGTGGATCAAAGGGGTTTGCGCATCCAGCGCCAGGGACACGACGAACGCAGGGTATTCACCGTACAAATGCAGTCGATCTCGCTGCACCGATAGGCACACCAGTCTATGCGGCAGCGGCTGGAAAAGTTACAAAAGTTACAAGTGGCGCATGGAATGGAGGATATGGTCGTTATATCATTATCACACATAACAATGGCGTTGTGACGCTCTACGCGCATCTCTCTGCAGCAAAGGTAAAGACAGGTCAAAAGGTAAGCAAGGGACAGCGCATTGGAAGTATCGGATCAACAGGGCGCTCAACAGGTCCGCATGTTCACTTTGAAGTGCGTGGTGCGAGAAATCCATTCTAGTTGTGGACAAAGGTATAATACAAAAATGAAAGAATAAGATTTGAGGGCTTTGATATCTAGGATAGTTCTTTTTTTGGTAAGAAAAGAGACATAGCGTGTCACTTGCCTTTTGTTGTTGTCAGCATTAACTCCAGTCGTGTTGTCGTTCAAAGAGGATGTCATGCATTTCCCAGAATTTTCCTTGCCCTGCAGCAGCCTCTGCAGCATGCGCTGCCTTGTTAGCAGAAGGATGCATTGGTAATGGGAAATGTTTGTAGATGACAGCAATGTCGTTGGGATGTGCTTTGATAAGCTCATTGATATATGGAGAAATTTGTGAGCACGCTGGACATTCAAAATCACTAAACTCCTCAATGATTACTTTTGGATTCGTGCCTCCCTTACTGTTACTCCCTGCGGGAAGTGTCTTTGTGCCACTTGACGCCTCGATGAGTTTTTTGACTTCCGTATCTAATTCTTTGGGGTTTTTGTATTTGATCAGCACTCCATCAACAAAAAAAGATGGTGTGCCTGTCAAATCATACTTGCGTCCAAGTTCCATATCAGCATCGATGCGTTTTTGTATAGACATGTCAGTATTGTAGTCTGTGGTAAATTTGTCTATATCAAGTCCGAGCTCTTCAGCGTATGTAATAAATGTTGCAAGAGATTTATCAGGTTTGCTGGCATCTTGGTAGCCGAGATAAATCATACCAACAAGAAAGACGGCAAAGACACCAATGCCGAGTGTCATCCATTTTGCATTCATAGTTTTTTGAAATAATTATTATGTAATTTTAGTATAGCATGACATTACTTTTTTTGTGCACGAATGAGATTATTGATTGTGTCAAAATCCTTGCATGTATAATGCATGTCTGGTGAATAAAATCGTTTATGTGCGCCATGACAGCCTCCACCGTCACGGGGCAGAGGTGTGATAAGTGGGTAGAGAAATCCGATGTTTTTGTCCGCAAAGTACGTAGAGAGATCCGTGAGGTATTTATGACGTGCGGGCATACTCATCTGGGAAAAAATGTGCATATCATCATTTATTTGTCCATTCCAGTCCATATAGATCAAAACATCTTTGGCATGGTCTTTGAATCGAGCGTGCCACATAAGTGGCCAACACCAATCACCAGATTCTTTCCAGTAGCGAGAATAACAAGGACCTTCTTCGATGATGCCATCTGCGCGTACACCGACACCACCTTCGATGAAGTCAAAAAATGCGAGGTAATCATCATCAGTAATATCACCCGTTTGTGCACCAATGAGAATGTCCATATTTTTGCTTTTGGCATACGCACGCATTTCTCGTATGATATTGTCAACTTTTGGAGAATCAGTGTTTTTTTCTTGGTGATGAATTTGCCCAAAGATAAAAACATGGATACCACTATCCATGGCATCATGTGTGATTTGATGGATGTAGGCTTGGTATTCTTTCTTTGAAAAGGATGGCTTGCACGTGTGCTCGCCCCAGAAATTTTTACTCCACTTTTTGCACATTTCTTTGAAATCAAAATCACGGTTTTTTGCGCGATAGCGATATTTTGCATTGGTGCTAATTGCTTCTGCAATAAACATGCTATAAAGAGCATCATGACGTCCAATTTTTTGGATGATTTTTTGTGTTTCTGCAAAATCTGGTGGCGCGCGCCATGTTTCTAGCGCACGGTGGAAATAATAACACGCACTGTTTTGTACAAGTGCAATATCACGCTTTGGGTCATTGTAATTGTTGAGGAGTCCATCTGCGACACAGCCTTCACGCTTCATGCGCTCCATGTCAGGCATTTGCCAGCGTAGGGGGAGGATTACATTAGGGTGGATTTTTTTGAGTGGTGGTAATACAAAGGGGATGTTCTGTATGAATGGTAGCGTGAGATTATCTCGTTCTATGGGAAGTGGGGCAAAAAAGAGTGTGCAAAAGATTAATACCATGGTCAGGAGTACAATACGGTAATAGTTTTTTTTCAAAAGATCATGGAAATACTTCATGCCATCATTTTAACGCAAAGGCGTCTTTGTGGCAAAAGTTATGCAGATGAAAGGATTTTTTTGTTTGGTAATGTAGTGAGCAATTCCTTTTTCTGTAGAACTCTTGACGGATATCATAAAAACCGCTATCATGGGTATATTCTGTAAAAATCTAGACATGGAATAAAAATCTATCTCTAGAGAGTGTAAATAACTATTAGTCTTATGCAAAGTAAAGTAATCGCATTTAACAATGCACAACGTGAAGAAATGGTACGTTTTCGTGCTGGTGATGTTGTCAAAGTACATCGTAAAATTATCGAGGGAAGCAAAGAGCGTATTCAAATTTTTGAGGGTATGGTTATTGCAATGAAAGGCGGTCAAAGCTCATCACCTACAATGACAGTTCGTAAAGTCTCAATGGGTGGTTATGGCGTGGAAATCATTGTACCGATATTTTCTCCCGTTATTGAGAAAATTGAACTTGTGAAACGCGCAAAAGTACGACGTTCAAAATTGTATTACATTAGAGATAAAGCTGCAAAGGCACTTCGATTTAAATTTACGGATGCACGTGATGTCTTGCCACAAGAAGAATCAACACCAAAGGAGAGCGTTTCAGAAAAGGTGTCTGCAGAAGGTGGTACAGATGATCTTACAAAAATAGAAGGTATCGGCCCTGTTATCGCCAAAACGCTCAATGATGCTGGTATTACGACTTTTGCAATGTTGGCAACAGCAAAAGACGAGGATACACAAAAAATGATAGATGGTGTCAGTGGTAATCATCAAGCAGACACATGGAATGAACAAGCGCTTCTTGCACAAGAGGGAAAGTGGGACGATCTCAAGGATTTGCAAGAGCGTCTCGTTGGAGGTGTCGAAAAATAGATTTTTCATCTTGCGAGAAAATGATGATAGGACTTCTTTGTTCGTGGTTTTTGATTAAAAATGTGCTTTCAGGTGGTGCAAGTTGGACTATAGCGGTATACACATAGTGTGTACTGTACCTCCACCTTGCTTCATCAAAAAGCAAAGAAGAAATCTTTTATAACACGCCCAGGTGGTGGAATTGGTATACACACTAGGTTGAGGGCCTAGGCAATTTTATTGCGTGCGGGTTCGAGTCCCGCCCTGGGCACAAAATGCAATAGCATTTTGTGCCAAGAGAACATATAATCATCTTTATACATCGCGGAATGAGAAAGTGAGATATTATGACCTTTGTCGTTAGCACAGTTTCATTTTTTATTGTATAATAAAACCTGTTGATTCGTTTAAATATAAGCACGCTTAGCTCAGTTGGTTAGAGCATCTCGTTTACACCGAGAGGGCCGGGAGTTCGAGTCTCTCAGCGTGCACATTGTCCATAGATCACTTTGGTGATAGGTGGGCGTGCCGGGGTAGCTCAGTGGTAGAGCAAAGGACTGAAAATCCTTGTGTCGAGAGTTCAATTCTCTCCCCCGGCACAAGGATATCGATCAACTGGGACCGTAGCTCAGCGGTTAGAGCAGGGGACTCATAATCTCTTGGTCGAAGGTTCGATTCCTTCCGGTCCCACAATCTCGCATGCGAGTGTCGTATAATGGTTATTACACCACCTTGCCAAGGTAGAAATGGCGGTTCGATTCCGCTCACTCGCTCATAGAAATAAAAAGCCATCAAACCAGGCTTTTTATTTTACAAAAAATGCTTATAAATGACTGGACTTGACAAAATGGTTGAGTGTGCTATATTATATTTATGCAACTAGTTAGTAAATATTCGAAGCAGCATATAAATCCGCACAAGAGCGGGTTGTTGTGTTTTGCATAAGAAAGTTTACTTATAAAATAGTCACAAGACACCCCGCTTCTCAAAAGGCGGTTTTTTTGTGACAAAGTTTATCTAGAGCAAATATTGTTTTTTAACAACTAGACTGGAGTATATAATGGGTAAAAATAGAGCGAAAGTATTTGATTTTTTTGGAGATGTAAAAAAGTCTTCCAATGAAGGAGCTGTTGGCGTAGAGATTGATACGTTGTTTGTTGATGGAGAAACGGAATCGCCTGCAACAGAAGAGCAGACGCAAGAATTATTTGAAGATCTTGCGGATGAGAGTAGTTATGAGACAACAGAACGTAGGAGAGGACTTATTATGGAAATTGGTGGAGAAAATGAGGAGACGGTGAGCTTTGATCTTGCACAACACAATGTGGAGGTTGCAATGCCTCCTGTAGACAAAAATAGAATTATCCCACAGGTAAAATCTGCGTTGGAATCCGTGTATCAATCTGCGGAAGATGTAAATATCGATCCATTATTTGAGCCAATACTAAAATCTTCTAACGATGTTCTTGTTGTATCAGATCAGGATGAGTATCTGCAAACAAAGGTAGATGGTCGTCCAGCACTCAATGAGATTGCCAGTTGCGCTTCTGTGCGATTCGAAATTGTTGTGACGCCAGAAAATGCGATTGAAGTTATTAATAATCTCAATGCGCATCGGACAGAGTTGTTGGAAGGTTATTCACAAGATGATTTGTGGCGTAAGTATATGGAAGTATCTTATGCTGGATATGATACGCAACGGTATGGAGGTCCAAAAAACTTTCTTAACTTAGAGGATTATGTAAAAAAACTTACAGCACACAAAGTTATTGACAAGGAAGCACGCGGGCTTGTGCCATTTGAACTTGCAGAAAAGCTTAGAGTTTCACATTTTGTGGATAGCGTTTGGTGGTATTTTCGTCTTGTAATAAATACTGATGGACAGCTCTGTGTACAAACACGTACTACACCACGCAGAGGAGACGAGGAGTTGCAACAACAACTAAATAAAATATTGGAGTGCGCTTCAATATAGGAAAGTAAGAAACTATTGAGCAGTATTAACTAATACTGCTCTTTTATTTTTTTACTTAAAAAAAACATCTCTTTAAGAAATACAGAAGAGATGTTTTGATAATACGAAAGTAGTCAAACTATGGCCACATCTTTTGTTGGTATTCTCGTATGACGCGGTGTGTATTGTATGTTGAGATCAGAGAAATTGCATGCGTCATGCGTTTGTACCACTGACTTGGATGATTATAGTAACAATCAATAGCGTCTTCGAGTTGGAGGAGGAGTTCATAAGCATCATGCTGGTTGAGGTAATCATCATGTTGCGCTTCTGTGCCAAGAAATGTCCAACCAGCTTGTGGCGTTAAAGCAAATCCTTCAAGCCACCAACCATCAGATACAGAGAGATTGAGGACACCATTTAAAGCTGCTTTCATACCACTTGTACCGCTTGCTTCACGCGGTGGAACGGGTGTATTGAGCCAAATATCGACGCCTGCAATAAGACGTTTTGCAATATCAAGATCATAATCTGGTACGATTACGATTTTAATATCTCCACGAAGCTCTCGTGCATATTGATAGAGTGTATCACGTACGGTATTGCAAAAATTATCGTTAGGGTGGCATCGTCCAGCGATGATAAATTGGAGACGTCCTTTGCCAATCGTAAGAAGTTTTTCTATATCTTGAAAGACGAGCTCGTGACGCTTGTAGGGGACGTAGCGTCGCGCAAAGCCGAGTGTGAGGATATTTGGGTCAAAGAAATCATTTTCGTGCACATCGTCAAAAGCAAAAAAGTCGGGTTGTGCGTTGACCCAATTGCAAAGATCGACTTTTTCTCGGTGACGACAACTAAAAAGTTCATCTTGAGGGAGTGCAAGGGGTGCACCAGAAAGTGTCGTTGGGTCATCCATCCATCCTGGTAGATATTTGTCATAGAGTTTTTGCATTGTTGTACCAATCCATCGTGGATGATAAATGCCATTGGTGACATTTTTGAAAGCAACACCAGGAAACATTTCTTCACTGACTTTTTTGTGACATTCGGAGACACTATTGGATGATTTGCTAAGGGCAAAACCAATTCGTGCCATACCCAGTCGTTCATCACGGATGTATGGCGAGAGGTCTGCTGGAAGGAAGTCTGTGAGTACTTGATGTACCATCGGAAGTGTGAAACGATCAAATCCTGCAGGTACAGGTGTATGTGTCGTAAATGTACAAAGCTCTTTGACGCGTTCGAGATTGCCTTTGAGTTGGTTGGCAAGCTCAAATGTCAAGAAAGCAGCGTGACCTTCATTCATATGATAGTGTGCAACATCGTAGTCAAGTGCTTGGAGTGCGCGGACACCACCAATCCCAAGAATTGCTTCTTGCGCGATGCGTGTATATTCACCAGAGTCGTAGAGATATTTTGTGAGGTCGCGATCCCACTTTTCATTGTGTTTTACATACGCACTCAAGAAAAGAATAGGGACGATGTGACCATTTTTTCCGACGATGTCCATTTGCCATATAGCAATTGTGACATCACGATCTTCAATCCGCACTGAGATTGTTTTGCCTGTATCTTTAAGGTATGTGCCAAGTGGAAATGTTTGAGAATGATCATCATCTTGATGATAAAAGAGTGTGACGCCAACCATAGGAGTGTCCAAATCAGCACAAGAGTACATCATATCAGCAGCGAGGACACCGAGTCCGCCTGCATAGTTTGGCATATCACTATGGAATGCAAATTCCATAGAAAAATAAGCAATGAGTGGGTGATTTTTTTTCATATGTATTTTTATATTACTTTTAGTATAGCACATGATGTTGTACACAGGGCATTGGTGTTTTATATAGTGTATCAACGTGGTATTATGAAGTATAGAAGTAGATTATCTAGGATGGCGTGGGCTATCGCGTACCTTTGGAAAATAAAAAACAGTATAAGTAATACGTTACTTTTTATAAACTACTTTAAGGGGTGTAATACAGCCTTTTTTGAGGAATACATGAAAAAACCGCGCATTTTGATGTTTGGTTGGGAATTTCCACCGTTTAACAGTGGAGGTCTTGGTGTTGCATGCCAAGGTTTGGCGCGTGCGCTGGCGCGTAATGGTTCAGAAATCATTTTTGTTTTGCCTAAAAAGGTACCTGTTTCACCAGAGTTCATGGATGTCCTTTTTGCGGATATGACTTCTTCTGTAACATTTCGTAATATAGACACACTGCTCTCGCCATACCTGACAGTTTCTCGTTATAGCGAGGAACGATCTTCTACACAGTCATCATTTTATGCACCAGACCTTTATGCTGAAGTTTTTCGCTACGCACAGGAAGCGCGACGCATAGCACAAGAAGAAGAGTTTGACATCATTTACACACATGACTGGCTATCATTTCTTGCTGGTATTGAAGCAAAAAAGGTCAGTGGTAAACCACTTATTACACATGTCCATGCAACAGAATACGATCGGTGTGGTGGAGATAATGTCAATGTGCAGATTTCTGCAATAGAAAAAGAAGGACTTCTTGCTGCGGACCATGTTGTTGCTGTGAGTCAGTATACAAAGGACATTATCATGAGTCGCTACGGTATCGCATCAGACAAAATTGATGTCGTCCATAATGGGATTGATGGAGAGGATTTTCCACTGTTGCATACACACAGCAAAAAACTCCATGCACTCAAAGAACGTGGCACAAAAATTGTTCTTTTCATCGGGCGTTTGACATTGCAAAAAGGTTTGGATTATTTTCTCAAGGCAGCGAAGCGTACACTTGAATATGAGCAAAATGTTCTTTTTGTCATTGCAGGCGCTGGTGATATGCAGGAGCAGGTAATCCAGCAAGTTGCTACACTTGGCATATCAGATAAGGTTCTCTTTATGGGATTTGTCCGTGGAGCAGAATTGCAGGAGACATACAAAATGGCAGACCTCTATATTATGCCATCTGTTTCTGAACCATTCGGTATCACGACACTTGAGTCCATGTTGCACGGTACGCCAGTGATCGTATCACGTCAGTCTGGTGTTGCAGAGGTTACATCCCATGTGCTCAAGGTTGATTTTTGGGATACTGATGAGATGGCAAATAAAATCCTTGCAGTGATTGGACATCACGCGTTACGCGAAACGCTCAGGGAAAATGGATCGCAAGAAGTTTGCGGATTGACGTGGGACGCTTCAGCGCAACGGTGTATGTATGTCTTTCAAAAATTATCATCATAAAATATTATGGCATCAGTGTGTTTTTATTTTCAAGTCCATCAGCCTTTGCGTCTCAAGCGGTATCGCGTTTTTGATATTGGACAGGATACGGATTACTTTGGTGACACGTCAGAAAGTAGTTTGAATAATAAATGGATTATGGATCGCGTTGCGCAGAAATCATACCTTCCGACAAATGCACTTCTCCTCGAACTTCTCGAGCAATATCCAGAGTTTCGTGTGAGCTTTTCACTCTCAGGCGTATTTCTCGAACAGATCGAGTGCGACTTTCCTGAAGTTTTGGAATCATTTCAAAAGTTGACACAAACGGGACGCGTAGAGATTTTGAGCGAAACGTACTATCATTCACTTTCATTTTTGTATTCGCGTGAAGAGTTTATGCATCAGGTAGAGATGCATCGTAAAAAAGTATTTGAGCTCTTTGGTGTACATCCAAAAGTTTTTCGTAACACAGAGCTTATTTATAATAATGAGCTCGCACAAGCGATTGAGCAAATGGGATACAAAGGGATTATTGCAGAAGGCGCTGACCACGTATTGGATTGGCGTAGTCCACATTTCCCTTATACACCAAAAGGGACGACACATCTCAAAGTTCTTTTGAAAGATTATAAACTATCAGATGATATCGCATTTCGTTTTTCTGAAAAAGGATGGAAAGAGCACCCTCTGAGTGCTGAAAAATTTGCTGATTGGGTGAGTGCCATCAACGGCAATGGACAACTTGTAAATCTCTTCATGGATTATGAAACATTTGGAGAACATCAGTGGGCAGATTCGGGGATTTTTGATTTTTTGCGAGCATTGCCAGAGAAAATTCTTGCTAACCCAGACAATGATTTTGCCACACCATCAGAGGCAGTTGATCGTTATGTATCTGTTGGTGAGTTGGACGCGCATGAGTTTTTTTCATGGGCAGATATGGAGCGCGATCTCTCTGCATGGCTTTCAAATTCATTGCAAGGGGATTCAATGCAAAAACTTTATGATATGCGAGATCTTGTACAAGCAACAAATGATCCTCATATTATCGAAGATTGGCGACGACTGACGACGTCAGACCATTTTTATTATATGTGTACGAAGTGGTTTTCTGATGGTGATGTTCATAAATATTTCAATCCGTATGAGTCACCATATGAGGCTTTCATCGCTTTTATGAATGTACTAAGCGATCTCAAATTGCGTACAGGACAAGCACAGGACAAGTGTGATAAATCAGTTGATGTCAGTGTGCATGTTACAAAGCCTGTACATGCATGATATGATGGTGTAAGAGAGGCACGGCATGCTCAGCGTTCGCCGTGTTTTTTTGTACGGTAAATACGGGTTTCCCATGGGCGAAGAAAAAGTATGTCATGGGGGTCACTTGTGACTTCATAGTTTGCAATGACAAGATGCGCGTTATGGTTTTTGAGGATCGTAGGTGTCCCAATATGATTATCAGTAGATGCAAAGTTAAAGATGATGATAAATGTAGCATCGCCATCAGAACGCGTGTAGCCATAGACAGTCCAGTCATCAGGAAAGAGTGGTGTAAATTTTCCATAAACAAGAGTTTTATGTGTATTACGAAGATGAATGACAGACTTGGTATAGTGCCATATGGAGTAGGGATTATTTGATTGTTCTTGTACATTGATACGCGTGTAATTTGGATTTATTGCAAGCCATGGTACTACGGTCGAAAAACCTCCGTGAGGATTATTTGACCATTGCATGGGTGTACGTGCATTGTCTCGATTCCACCATGAGAGGTCGGTGAGGATATCTGCGGGATCATGTCCTTGTGCGATACGTTCGCTATAGGCGCCACGCATTTTGATGTCAGTTAGTTCACGGGCATCATGGATGGATTTGTTGGTCATACCAATCTCCTCACCTTGAAGAAAAAAAGGCGTTCCTGGTGCTGTTAATAGAAACGTCATGATGAGTTTGGCAGATTTTTCATGATTGTAGATACTGTCGCCATAGATCGAGACACTACGGGGGCTATCATGATTGCTGAAGCCGATAGTATTCCAACCTTTCCCGAGAAATGCCGTGTGCCATTCTCGTACTGCTTTTTTGACACGTGTCCAATCGCCACGTGCATCCATGATGTGATATTGATAGAGCATGTCGATTTCACTGCGATGTGTGCCAACATAATTGAGACCCTCTTTTGGCGTGAGAAAATACATTTCTCCAAGAACAACTGCATTGTATGGTGCAAGGACATCTCTTCGTATTTCTCGCCAGAGTGCGTGGATGCCAGGTTGATTGGCGTAGAGGTGCTCTCCATGGACAAAAGTACGCGTGTCACCATCATGACGAATTGCGTCAGGGAAACCATCTGCTTTGAAGAGGAAGTTTCCCATATCAGCACGAAAGCCATCAACACCACGTGCGAGCCATCGTCGCATCATTGCAAAGATTTCTTTTTTGATAGCAGGACTATGCCAATTGAGATCAGGTTGATTTTTGGAAAAGAGATGGAGATAATATTGCCTACGTGTTTCATCCCACGTCCATGCAGAGCCACCACAATCAGCAGCCCAATTGTTTGGTTCGTGACCATCTTTGCCAGCATGCCAGATGTAATAGTCGCTGTGTGCATTGTCACGGCTGTGGCGTGATTTTTGAAACCATGTATGTTGATCAGACGTATGATTGATAACGAGATCCATCATGATCTTGATACCAAGGTCATGCGCGTGCTTAATGAGTTGGTCGAAATCATCCATTGTGCCAAAACGAGGATTGATGGCATCATAGTTAGAAATGTCATAACCATTATCTACCATAGGAGAATCGTAAAGAGGGGAGATCCAGATGGCACCAATACCAAGGTCTTTGAGATATGGAAGTTTTGTGATGATGCCAGGAATGTCGCCGATGCCGTCATCATTGGCATCATAAAAGCTTAATGGATAGATTTGGTAAAAGACAACTTCCTTCCACCATGTCTTTTGTTGTGCAGAGGATTCTCTACGCATAGACTCTCTATTATGAATGACACTTTGCACATCTACATCCTTTTTTTGAAATGATGTCAGCAACATACTCTTCGCCGTAGTCAAAGGTAAGTTCTTCGCCAGTCTGTACCTCTTTGATTGTCTGAAAGATGATACGTGCGTCATCTTCAACGATAGCTTCGATGTTTGGTGCACATGAATGATTGAAATAGCGTGCGATATTTGTTCGCTCTTTACCATCGATAACCCATGTATCATTTAGTGTAAAGAGATAAAGTCCACCACGCAGATTTGCCTCATCATGGCTGATTTTTTCACCAGTATATTCGATGACGAATTCTTCTTTTTCAAATTTACGCGTTGCAAAAAGACCCAGACCTGCGCTGGCACGTTTGATAGAAATACCATCTGGTAATACTTGACGATCTTTTGTCATATAATATTAGTATAACGAGAAAGTGATTATCTGTACATGGCAAATTGTATGTGTTGCAAAAAATATGCAAAGTGCATGCTCAGATATCGTTGTCTTTCTTGCAAATTTTCCAGCTGGCGGAAGGCCACTTGTTTTACATTTGATGTAAAACTATCAGAAGATTCCTATATTTGTGAGGAAGATGCATGGGTGTAAAGAATGCAAATTAAGCTAGACGCAGCTTTGTTGGTAAGGAGACTTAAAGTTTCTTTTGTGATGCATCAAGAACGGACTGGAAGTACTCTGGGAGGGGTAGCGTGTAAGCGTATTCTTTTTTGTTAAAGGTAAAGGAAAGTGCGTGTGCGTGGAGATAAAATGTGTGGAGAATAGCAGGATCAAGTCCAGCAAAGAAAACACTATTGAGAGCGTGTACGTCTTTTGTTTCGTATTTGATATCTCCGATGATTGGGTGTCCGATGTGACGCATGTGTACACGAATTTGGTGCATGCGACCAGTCTCTGGGCGTGCCTCAACAAGTGTGAAGATGGGGTTCATTGTGCGTGGTATTTTGATATTGGTGTCACGTGTTGTTGCGAGTTTGAAGTCTGTCTCAAAAGTGTCACGTACGGTGTAGTGTGTGATAGCATCCTTGATATCGCCTTTGTATTTGCCACTATTATTGAGGACTACTTTTTGTCGCGTGTAACCGACTGCGCGTGCGATAGGCGCATCGACAGTACCTTCTGTCTCTTGGACAGCGCCCCAGACAAGCGTGTAATAAGATTTGTGTACGGCGCGCTTACTAAAGGATTCTTTCAAGGCATAAAAAGCTTCTTCTGTCCGTGCAATAACCATAAGTCCAGACGTAAATTTATCAAGGCGGTGCATGATGCCAGGGCGCAAAATATCATCACCAACAGTGATGATTTCTGGATAGTGTGCGATGAGTGCATTGGCGAGCGTCTTCTCTCTTTCTGTTGTGCTTGGATGGACTTGCAATCCACGTTGTTTATTGATGACAATAAAATCTTTTGTTTCCTCGATGATCTCCAGGGAAATGTCTTTGTTTGGCGTGAGTTCCGTCGTAGGTTTTTCGATAGCACTAAGGACAATAACATCGTCTGTTCGGAGTTTATAACTAGGCTTTGCTTTTTTGTCATTACAAAGAATCGTTTCATGTGCAAGCGCATTCTGAAGCTCTCCACGTGTATAGTCTGTGAAGTTTTTTGCGAGAAAAACATCGATGCGTTTGCCTGCATTCTCAGGTGTAATTGTTATTGTTTCATTCATACACGCACTGTAGCAGACTTTGGTAGTAAAGTACAGCCTTAATGGGTTATAAATTTAACAGGTGTCCGTAAAGTCTTTGCGTTATGAGCACGACCAGATAGCCGACGCCTCACTTTGAGTCCAATCTCTCTGATATGAAGAAGTTGAAATATAACAGATAGGACTTGACAATTACGTACTGATAGCTAACATTGCGGTACGTAGTTCTTCATCTATAGGATAGAAAGTATGTAAAAAATGTAAAATGGGATAGTAATCTATTTAGTTTTTTATATGCTCAAAAAAGGACCATATGTAGAGTTTTGGATAGGTGTTGAAATAGATATCATACACAAGTTATCTTCAGTTTTCTCCACAGAATCTATAATAACACTACATATAGTTGTTTTACATGTCAATAATACACTAGTAGTGGTATTGACCATGTGCGTAAATATTCGTATCATTAGAAGGCGCTAATAAATTGATTTATAACATATGACCGAAAACACACAAGACATGATTTTTGAGCCAGCAGATTTTTACATGGCAAATGAGTTACCTGTCATTGGGGAAAAAATTGTTGATATGGAGCTTGACATTTTTCAAAACAATGAAATTAAGAGAAAAAAGCTTTCAGAATATCAGGGAAAGTGGCTTATCCTTTTTTTCTATCCAGCGGACTTTACTTTTGTCTGTCCGACAGAGCTTGAGGACATGGTGGATCATTATGAGAAATTGACAACGATTGATACAGAAGTCTTGAGCGTTTCGACTGATACGGCATTTGTCCATAAAGCATGGCATGATGAGAGCGATGCTGTTGGTAAGATTACATTTCCGATGGCAGCTGATCCAACGGGCATGCTTTCGCGAGCAATGGGTGTCTACATTGAAGATGAGGGACTTGCTTTGCGTGGTACGTTTATAATTGATCCAGATGGCGTACTCAAAGCATATGAAGTTAACGATAATAGTATTGGACGTAATGCAGCAGAAACATTGCGCAAAGTACAAGCAGCACAATTCGTTGCAAAACATGGTGATAAAGTATGTCCTGCAAAGTGGACACCAGGGGAAGATACGCTTACACCTGGAGTTGATCTTATCGGCAAGATCTAGAGACATCTAATCATCATAAAGAAACACATATGGGCTATAACGCAAAGAATTATGAAGGACTTCTGGGATTGACAGGATTTAGTGATGTACTCCTCAATAATCACTTTGGTTTGTACAATGGGTATGTCGCAAACACCAACACGATTTACAAAAAAATCAAAGAGCACGCAACGGGGACGCTAGAATATGGTGAGCTTTCACGTCGATTTGGGTGGGAATTTAACGGTATGCGTTTACATGAGTTGTATTTTGACGCTCTCACAAAGAATCCTCAGGCACTTGCAGATGATAGTACACTAATGCAGACACTCGTCGCAGAGTTTGGTAGTATAGATGTTTGGCGGGAAGACTTTCTCGCTAAAGGCGCTATGCGTGGCATCGGTTGGGTCATCCTTGCGTACGACAGAAAAGCAAAGAGACTTTTCAATGTATGGATCAATGAGCATGACATGGGTCATCTCGTAGGCGCAGTGCCACTCGTCGTCATGGATGTTTTTGAGCATGCTTTCATATTGGATTATGGAACTGATCGGGCTACATACCTTACCGCGTATATGGATGCACTTGACTGGACTGTCATAGCAGAGCGATTGGAGTAGAAAATTAGGTGAAACAATAAGGGGTTGTAATTTAATACAATTTGAAGTTATAACGAAAAAAGGGTATGTGGTGTATCACACACAGGCATACTTCTTTGTTGGCTTCAAATTTACTAAAAGTGGAAATATATGACGCTACAAAAAATAAAAAAACGTAATGGTGAGGTTGTTGATTTTGATAATAAACGTATCGCACGTGCAATTGTCAAGGCATGTGATGCCGTGCAACATGCTGATAAAAATTTTATTGATCAAATGGTCATTGACATCGTCAAAGATCTTGAGCGGAATTTTGAGCATAAAAGTACGAAACACACACCTAGTGTAGAATCAATTCAAGATACCGTGGAGCGTCATTTGATGGCAGCTGGACTCTTTGATGTAGCAAAGGCATATATTCTTTATCGTGGCGGACGTCAAGAGGAACGCAAAGAACGGAAAGAGGAATTGATGGAGCAATTTGAAAAAAATGAACTCAATGTTACAAAAGCTGATGGTAGCAAAGAAATTTTTGATATTGATAAGATCCGTTCTGTCTATGACCGTTCTTCTATAGGACATGAAAAAGAATGTCCTTTTGCAGACTTTATTATTGCTTTCAAAAAGAATATCGTAGAAGATATCAAAACATCTGATATCAATAAACTCCTCGTAAAGACGTGCATCGACCTTGTGAGCGTAGATAATATCGCATGGCAACACATCGCAGCACGGATTTTTCTTGGCAATATCTATAAGCAAGCAACGCGTAATCGCAAAATCACAATTGATAAGATTTACACACCAAAAACATATAAGGTGCTTTTTGATGAGTATGTAAAAAATGATTTGTACTACAGTAAATTTTATGATTATTATACAGAGGATGATATTTTGAAAGCTGGCGCAAAAATTAATGGGTCGCGTGACGATGGTTATGAATATACAACTGTCCTTTCTCTTGCAAAGCGGTATCTCTTGAACCCAAATGGTGTCGTCAAAGAATTACCACAAGAGTTGTATATGTCCGTTGCACTTTTTTTGGCAATTCCAGAAAAAAAAGAAGACCGTCTTGCATTTGCCTTTGAAATTTACGAGTACTGTAGTGGTCAAATGATTTCACTTCCAACGCCAACATTGATCAATGCACGCACAAACTATCATCAACTTTCTAGTTGTTTCAAAATCAACGTTGATGATGATCTCCGTGCAATCTATCATGCGATAGAAAACATGGCACAGATCTCTAAGTTTGGTGGTGGTGTTGGTGTGTATCTCGGTAATATCCGTGCACGTGGTGCGGCTATTCGTGGTGTCGCTGATGCGAGTGGAGGTGTCAATCCATGGATCAAAGTGATCAATGATACAGCAATTGCAGTCAATCAGCTCGGTGCGCGTCTCGGGGCAATCTCTGTCACACTTGATATGTGGCATCATGATATCCATGACTTCCTTGACCTCCAGACAGAAACAGGTGATATTCGCGCCAAAGCATTTGATGTTTTTCCAGCGGTTTCTATGCCAGATATCTTTATGCGACGTGTCAAAGAAGATGGCGCATGGACACTCTTTGATCCGCATGAGATTGGAGAGCTCTATGGTAAAAACCTACAGGATTATTTCAATGAGGAGTTTGAATCGTTTTATATAAAATGTGAAAATGATGATCGCATCACAATCAAAAAAACAATTAAAGCAAAGGACCTTTTTAAGATGTTTCTCAAAACAACAGTGGAGACAGGCATGCCGTATGTTTTCTTTCGGGACACGGTCAATCGTTTTAATCCAAATGCACATGCAGGCAATGTTTATTCCACACAGCTTTGCACAGAGATTTGTCAAAATACAGCACCCACAAAGTTTATCGAGGAAACTATTGAGGATGGCAAAATCATCTTACGGTATGAGCCAGGGGATCTCGTGACATGCAACCTTGCATCAATCAATGTTGCAAAGGTATATGATGAAAAAGTTATTGCAAAAGTATTTCCTATAGTGTATCGTTTGCTTGATAATGTGATTACGCTTAATTATTTTCCCATTAAGGAATCAGAGCGAACAGCGTTACGTTATCGTAGTGTCGGGCTTGGATACCTCGGGCTCGCAGAATATCTCGCGACACGACAGCTCTCCTATGAAAGTGAAGAGGCACGAGCAGAGGTCGATCGACTTTTTGAACGTTATACGTATCATACATATCGAGCGAGTTGCGATATCGCCAAAGATCGTGGTGCGTATGAGCTTTACAAAGGAAGTATGTATGATCAAGGGCAGATTCTTGGGCGAGATGAGAAATGGTTTACAACAAACAATACTGATAGCACAAAAGAATGGAAGGAGCTTTTTGCTGATATCAAAAAAAATGGTGTACGATTTGGGTATCATACAGCACCAGCACCAAATACATCAACTGCAGGCATTGTCGGTACGACAGCAGCACTCCTCCCAATCTATAAGCGGTATTTCGTAGAGACGAATTTGAGCTCTCCAACAATTCGTGTAGCACCAAAGCTTAACAAGGATAATTTCTGGTATTACAAGGAATATATTTCCATGGACATGAATGATGTCATCGATATGATGAGCGTTATCTATAAATGGGTTGATCAGTCAATCAGTTTCGAATGGATGATTGACCCTGCACAAGTATCTCCCGCACAGCTTTATGAGTACTATATGCGTGCATGGGAAAAGGAAATCAAAACAGTGTACTATGTCCGCAGTATGTCAGGTGAGGTCAATGCAACATGTGAGAGCTGTAGTGGATAAGATACATTGTCAAGAGAAGGGGATTAATATAACAATAAAACATGAGATGTATGAAAGAGGAGATGAGGGCAAATGCTATTTTTAATCCAGATGGCGATGATAGTGTTGCGCATCGTACAATTATTAAGGGCGCCACGACAGGACTTTTCCAACTCAATGCAACTAAATATACATGGGCAAAATCATTGTACCAAGTGATGATTGGAAATTTTTGGGTACCAGAAAAAGTCTCAGGACTCAAAGATGATGCACGCATGTTTCACAAGGAACTTACAGAAGAAGAGCAACGCGCATACAAAGGTATTCTCTCTTTTTTGATTTTTTTGGATTCGATTCAAACAGTTAATCTCCCGCACTTTAATGATTATGTGACAAGCCCTGAAGTTAATCTCATTCTATCCATCCAAGCATATCAAGAAGCGATTCATTCACAAGCATACGCTGCAATCCTTGAAACTGTTGTTGATAGCGAAGAACGTGATGAAATCTACTATTTCTGGAAAACAGATAAAACTCTTCTCAAACGTAATAAGTACATCGGTCAAATTTATCAAGATTTTATTGATGATACGTCAGATGAAAACTTTTTTCGTGGTATTGTAGCAAATTTTCTCCTTGAGGCAATCTATTTTTATAATGGATTTGCATTTTTTGACACACTTGTTGATCATCAGAAAATGCTTGCATCAGGTCGTATGATTGCGTATATCCGTCGTGACGAACTTACGCATATCACGATTTTTACCAATATAATTCGTGAAATTCAGAAAGAATTTCCTGATATCTATGATGAAGACATGATTTTTGAGATGATGACAACAGCTGTTGATCAGGAGATTGAATGGAGTAATCATATCCTCGGTGATAGGATTCCTGGCATCAATGGTAAGACAACAGTAGATTATACGCATTGGCTTGCCAATCAACGCTTGGGCATGCTTGGCCTCAAGCCACTTTATCCAGAAGCACTTGAAAATCCGTATAAGCACCTTGATCGTATTCAAGATCCAAACAATGATAAAGGAAATTTCTTTGAGACAACAGTAGTCAATTATACACAATCAACGTCTATGAAAGGCGATTGGGATTTTTAGAAATGAAGGAAATTAAAAAACAATGTATAGTATATGCATTGTTCTTTATTTAATTATGATTTTGGAAATAGGTGCAAGCGCGCCAAAAAATGAATTAAAAAAAAGGGCAAAACGCTTGGTCGGCGCTCCGCGCCGCCAAAGAAAAAATCGGCAAAATGCCGACTCGTTCTATTCTGGTGCGTTTATTTTACACTGCTCGCACCTATTTCCAAAATCATTAAACAATAAGGAACGCACGGAGTGCGTGCTGTCCATTGCGTGCGCCTGCGGGCGCACGCTCTCCACGGCGAGAGCCTGTGGTAATTTTTCACATTCTCTCCGCAAGGAGAGTTTTGTGGTAACTCTCGCAATACGACCGCGCCACTCTCTCCTCGCTCCACTCGGCGAGCCGTCCGACCAAAACCATTTCCTTTCAATTTTTGTTCGGCTCCTCCCCAGACCCCTCCGCCGCCGCAAGGCGGAAATTAAAAAGGCAAGGAAATGGTTTTGTCGGTCGGGTTCGCTACAGTCATTCCAAAATGGCTCGTTAAAACAAGTTTTATCACTTCGTGATACCACTCGCCATTTTTCCATTCCTTTGCGAACTGTGGCGCTACGCTCGTGGTAAATCGTCCGTCCGCTCGCTCACGAGAGACGCCTCGCATTGGCTTGGCTCGTAAACTCGCCAAATGCCTGCTCGGAGCTCTCGTGGCTCGCTCATTGCCTTTGAATAGGGTTTTGTGGTGTTTGTACCAAAAGAAAAAGGATTGTGCCAGACAGACGACTGGCACAAGCAAATCACATTGCGCTTGCCCCAACCCACCCATGCGCGCGCAAGCGTTACTCCCTTATTTTCTATATCTTGTCTATAACTTAGATAAGTTATGAAAACACTTGACTATTTTATACCAATATGATAGGATAGAGGTAATGTTGAGGAAACTCTACTTTACCGACCGAAAAGTCTTAAAAATAATTATAAATTGTTAATATTCAAAAATATGAGTGTATATATAAATAAAGCATATGTAGCATTTGACGCTGACAACGATATTAGATACTACCGCTTAATGCAGGCATGGAAAAAAGTTGACGGTTCGTCGTTTGGTTTTTATGACGCACATGACATTAATAACTTAATGCCCTACTCGTCGGAAGAAACAATAAAATCTAAATTGAGAGAAAGAATGATGAACACAAAAGTTTTTGTGTTACTTGTTGGAGATAACACAAAATATCTTTATAAGTTTGTTCGTTGGGAAATTGAACAAGCAATAAAACGAGGCATACCAATTGTTGTTGTTAATTTAAATGGTAAAAAAAGTAAAGATAGTAATTTATGTCCAACAATCTTAGATAATGTTCTTTCTGTGCATATTAGTTTTAATAAAAAAGCAATCATTCATGCGATAGAAAAGTGGCCAGATAGTCATGCTGTATATGCTAAAAGAGGAGAAACTGGTGCATATTCATATAAAGAATCAGTTTACAATTAAATTATGGTTTTTTTGAAAAGATTACAAAAGAAATGGAAAATTATTTTGGTTGATTTATTATCAGGCATAGGTTTATTTTGGTTATTTGTAGAAATGTCGAGTTACTTTACAAATGGAAATGTCGATAGCTTTCTAAAAAAACCTTTTATATATTTTTTAGTTCTCTTTTTAATACTCATAGGTGTAATTATAAAGAACAAACCTAAAACTATTTTTAAATCAAAAATTAGAGGTAAAGATAATTTTATAGAAATCAAAGTTGGTGATGCCTTTAATAATAACGGTGCCTTAATAATCCCTTTTAATAATAAATTCGATACCCGACTCTGTGGAAATGTAAAAAAAGCCAATAGTTTGCAAAATAAATTAATTCAAGATTATTACAATGATAAAAGTGAGCACTTAGATATTGATATAAAAAAACAAGGTATAGATTTAAATAAGGAATATGAAATAGGCAAAACAATAGAAGTTGAAAATGGAGGCAAGAGATTTTATCTTTTAGTAAATTCGCACAAATTAGAAAATTGTAGAGTTAAGGCCAGTATTGATGATTTAATCATCTCGTTAAATGGTGTATGGGATTTTTTGGCGAACGATACTTCTAGAAATAAAAGTGTTATCATCCCTCTTTTAAATACAGGGCACGGGAGAGATCCGTCGCTAACGAAGATGAAAACTGTAAAAGATATAATTCATAGCTATATAGAAGCCTCTAAAACTATAAATATTTGCGAAAAATTAATTATAAGTATCCCTGAAACAGATATTGATAAGAAGCTAGTTGATTTAGATGAGTTAGAGGAATATTTGAAAGCAAGAACAAAATTTTTCAGAACAGTAAAAGTATCCCAAGATGATGAAGGATTATCTAAGGTTGTGGATGTAGAAAATTAAATTTTACATTTAGTTAAAAAACAAACAGAGAAAATTTATGAAAAAAGAAACAAGAGAAAAATTATACAAGATAAGTGAAGTGGCGGAGATTTTGGGTGTGCACGAGGATACTTTGCGGAATTGGGAAAAAGAAGGATTGGTAAAGCCTGAGCGAATTGGTACGCGTGGAGATAGACGGTATACGGCAGAAATGATTGGAGAGATCAAGAAAAAAGGTTTGGTTTCTGATTTGGCAAAAAAAGCTCCAACGCAAAAAAAAGATTTAGACGAATATACAAAAGATGAACTGATAAAAGAATTGCAACTTTTGAAAAAGCAAAAGAAATACGGCTTGGTGTGGGAAGACCATACAGAAGAAGTTGTGGAGCGGTGCAAAACAGAAGCTCCAATCTTGGTTGCAAAAAAAGATAAGCAAATAAAAGGTAGAGATAAAAACAAGCCGACAAATATTTTGATTGAGGGAGATAATTATCACGCCTTGCAAGTTTTGAATTATACGCACAAAGGAAAAATTGATGTGATTTATATTGACCCGCCATATAATACTGGTAGCAAAGATTTTATCTATAATGATTCTTATGTGGACAAGGAAGATAATTTTAGACATTCCAAATGGATTTCATTTATGGAAAAGAGGTTGGTTCTTTCAAAAAGACTTTTGAAAAATGATGGCGTCGTGTTTATTTCAATCGATGATAACGAAATGGCACAGTTGAAAATCCTTTGTGATGGTGTGTTTGGGGAAAATAACTTTGTTGGGCATATTACTTGGGAATCCAAAACAAAATCACAAAATACAAAAGATGCTTATAGAAAATTACAACCAAAAACTGAAACTATATGGGTTTACTTTAAAAACAAAAAAAGGAACTTTAACCTTATCAACAAGGGAGAGAAAGAATATGACCAAAAAGATGAAAAAGGTATTTTCCGCCATGCCTTAGTTGAGCAAATGGATGCATCTGGAATCAGAGGACGAGAAACTATGGTTTTTGGGATTTGTGGAATAATGCCGAATTCTGGAAAGCAATGGAAGTTAGGACTTGAAACAATTCAGAAATACGATGAGCGTAGTGATATTGTTATAAAAAATAACAAACCTTATATAAAAATGAGACCGTATGATGAGAGAACCTCCATAACGGAACCCTTTTGGGGATTTTTCTCAAAAGACATTGGTACGGCAGAATCAGCTAAAAAAGAATTAACGGCTGTGATAGATGGGCATGGTTTTGAAACGGTTAAGCCGATAGCTTTGATAAAGAGACTTGTTTTTCATGCAACCGAAAGAGACGGTTTAATTCTGGATTTTATGGCTGGGTCTGGTACGACTGGACACGCAGTTATGGAATTAAATAAAGAAGATGGTGGAAATAGAAAATTTATTTTATGTACAAATAATGAGCTAAACGGACTCGAAAAGAAATTGAAGGAGCAAGGATTGAGTAACGAGGAAATTGCAGAACACGGAATTTGTAGAAAAATTACACACCAAAGACTTAAAAGAGTCGTGAAAGGATACACAACACCAAAAGGCAAGAAAATTAAAGGTCTTGGTGGAAGTTTGGAATATTTTAAAACAGAGTTTGTTGATGTTGAGAATATAGACATGGTGTCGGATAAGAAGAAACTAGAATTTACTTATGAAGCTGGGCAAATGATAGCCCTCAAAGAAGATGCTTTTAAAGAAGTCACTAAAAATAAATTTTATCAAATCTTTACAGATGAAAAGGATAAATTTGTGGGGATTTATTTTAGAGAAAACTTGGACAAATTGGCAGAAATGGAAAAGAAGATTTTGGATAAGAAGGATGTAAAACTCTACCTCTTTTCTTATGGGGTGAATGACTATAAAAAAGACTATGCGGAATATAAAAATGTAACCGTTAAGGACATTCCAGAACCGATATTAAAAATATATAAGAGATTAAATAATTAATTATGAGACAAATAATTTTAAAACCATTTCAAGAAAAAGCATTGGAAAGTTTGACCGACGAGTTTTTGCATAAATGGAAAAAAGAATCCAAGCAAACAATAAGATTTCAGGCACCGACTGGTTCTGGTAAAACTGTAATGATGGCACAGTTTGTGAAAGAGCTTGTAAATGACCCAAGACTAACAGAGGCTAACTTGGCTTTTTTATGGGTCAGTATTGGAGGCTCAAAAGACGGAGACCTTGCTTCTCAAAGCAAGAAGAAGTTTATTGAATATTATGACGGAAATACAGCAATAGAAATTACTGGATTAGATGATTTAGATAGAGATAAGTTGCTGGAACAAAATGAGATTTTATTTTTTAATTGGTCAAAAATTAAGACAGCAAATAAAGCTGGTAGAAAATTAAGGAGAGATGGAGAAACTGAGATAACATGGGACGGAATGTTGGAAAGGACAAAACTTGAAGATAGAAATATTGTTTTAATAATTGATGAGGCACACAGAGAAAGTGGCTCATTGCTTGCTGATGAGGAAATAAAACTTATTGATCCAAGAATAGTTTTGAAAGTTACTGCTACTCACGATAGTGAAGATATTGATGTAAATGTGGAATACGAGGAGGTCGTAAATGCTGGGCTTATTAAAGAAGGAATTTTATCTCAAACGCAGGAAGATTTTAAAGATAAAGGAAATCAAGATCTTGATAGATATGTACTCGACTTGGCGCTCAAGAAAAGACAAGAATTGCAAAATTTATATGCAAAAAATGATATTGATGTTCGCCCACTATTGATGATACAGCTTCCGAATGACGAAAAAAGAGATCAGGAAGAATTAAAACACAAAGACATAGTTTTAGGGTATTTGAAAGAGCAAAAAATTGATGAAAATAAAATTGCTATTTGGCTTGATAAAGAAAAAAAGAATTTAGAGAATATTACGAAAAACAATAACGATGTAGAAGTGCTATTGTTTAAACAGGCTCCTGCGACTGGTTGGGATTGTCCTCGTGCACAAGTGATGTTGATGTATAGAGAAACTAAAAGCCCCACTTTTCAAGTTCAGCTTTTGGGTAGAATTTTGAGAATGCCAGAAGCAAAAAAGTATCTAAGCTCCACTCTCAATCATTCTTATCTGTATACAACCTATACAAAAAATGAAATTATAGAAAGTTATAAAAATTTTGAAGGAATTGGTCCAAATGAAACTAAAATTTATGATTCTTTTGTAAAAGATGAGATTGAGCAAGTTGAATTGGAAACCTTTGTTTCTCAAAGGACGAGCTACAACGATTTGGGGAAGACTTTTCAAGGTACTTTTTTGAGTGTGGCTAAAAAGTATTATAAAAATAAGAAGGATTTAGAAAAATCTGGTTTTTATTTTAACAGTCAACTTGATTTAAATTTGATAGTTGATCAAAAAATTACTGATTATGATAATTTCATAAAAAATCTAAAAAAATCTAAAGATTTTGGTCAAGAGATGTCTTTATCTGATGTGGAAAAATTATATAAGAAACTTTGTATTGAAGTTTTATCAAGACAGGAAGAAGAATCAAAATATGGAGGTATCGCTCGCTCTTATGGAATTTTGAAATCTGCTTTAAATGTATTTTTTGAAGATATATTAAAAGTTGGAGAAAAAAAGGAGTATTACCAATATATTGTTAATGACTTAATGAAAGGAGCTAACAGTATTTTGATACCAGTTATCAACAAGGCACTTTTGAAATATAAAGAAGTTAGAGGAGAAGAAGAAAAAGAGAAAGAAAAAAGAGCACATGAGACAAAGTTGATAAATGTTCCATTATCAAAAATTAAATACAGTAGTATTTTTGAGAAAATAGAGAGTAAAAAATGTGCAATGCAACCTTGTTATATTGAGAAAAATAATCAAAATGAAAAAGATTTTATAAAGTATCTAGAGGGAAACGATTCTGTAGTATGGTGGTATAAAAACGGAGATCAAGGGTCAGATTATTTTTCAGTTAAACGAGAAGGTGGAAGGCTATTTTTCCCAGACTGGTTTGTAAAAACTGATGGTAGTATTTGGGTGATTGATACAAAGAGTGGCTTTACAGCCACTGGTGAAGGTGCGAAATCTAGAGCAAAAGCGCTTGAAGGTTGGTTGGATAAAAATAAAAAGTTTAAAGGTGGTTTAGTAAAGCCTGGTCCTGCAGGAATTTGGCAGATTGCCGAAAGCTCTACTTTGGACAATTGGAGTGATTTAAAATTGTAGCGAACCCGACCAACAAAACTATTTCCTTACCTTTCTTTCTTTTTCGGTGGAGGGGTCTGGGGAGGAGCCGAACAAAAATTGAAAGGAAATGGTTTTGGTCGGACGGCTCGCCGAGTGAAGCGAGGCGAGAGTGGCGCGGTCGTATTGCAAGAGTTACCACAAAACTCTCCTTGCGGAGAGATTGTAAAGAATTACCACGGGCTCTCGCCGTGGAGAGCGTGCGCCCTCCCCAGTAGTACACAAGTGACTACGGGGCAAGCAGGCGCACGCAATGGACAGCACGCACTTCGTGCGTTCCTTATTTAATTATGATTTTGGAAATAGGTGCAAGCGCGCCAAAAAATGAATTAAAAAAAAGGGCAAAACGCTTGGTCGGCGCTCCGCGCCGCCAAAGAAAAAATCGGCAAAATGCCGACTCGTTCTATTCTGGTGCTGGAGAGAGGACTTGAACCTCCACGGGCGCAATGCCCACTAGGGCCTAAACCTAGCGTGTCTACCAATTCCACCACCCCAGCAAGGAGCGCTCGATATCTTTGCTGTATTTGTACAAATATGATTTAGAGTCAGTGACACGCTAGGCGTATCTACTTCTATATTCAATTTTGCACCACCCCAGCAAGGGATGTATTTTAATTAACTAATTGCGCAAGAAAGAAATCACTTTGTGACACGCTAGGCGTATCTATCTCTATAGTCAATTTTGCCCGCCTGCAACGATATGCATAGCATTTCGGGCAGGCACCACCCCAGCATAGGGCGTGCGTATCGCATACTTTTAAGCGATAAAATTAGTATAACGGAAAAGGGGACTTCTAGCAAGCTCTCTTTTTGATTATCGGTAAATTTATTGCAACAAACTTTTGAGCCGTTCAACTTCTGGTCCTAGCGCACCATCTTCTTGGTATTCGCCATGATGGCGCGTTGCGTCACCGTGCGTGTGTTTTTTGTGATCAATATGGATGCTTACATCAAGCGCATTTCTTGTGAGTGTAGCATAGGCATGAAAGCGGGGATAGCCACCGCGTCCCATTTCACGTACAAAACTCATCTTGGTGGCATCTACATGATGTTGGAACCTATAGCCAGCACGGCGAAATGCGATTGTTGGATTTGTGCGGACGGGTGTAATTGTGAAATTCATATTTTTTGGGTGTTTAATGGCGGATGTGTCACACATGGATTTTTGAAGATTTATTGTACAGCATGTTTTCCGCGGAGCTTTTTATCATTTTCTTGTTTTTTTGTTTCAATTTTTTTGCGTGCATCATGGTGTGCATGAGAGAGATCTGCATCGCGAAGCTCTTCGGCACGTGTGCCGAGGTATTCTCGTGTGTTGCGTGATGGGTCTTCGATGACTTCGGCGAGAAGCGTTTCGAGGATTGCGCCGATTTGTTTGCCTGGCGTAAAGTTCATGTCGCCAATCATGATGTCGCCATTCAATTTGAGCATCTTGACACTGACGGGGTCGTTGGATACTTTGTCTACCATGTATTGGAAGTGACGGAGCTTGTAAGGCATCGCTTTGGGTGTCCCTGAGCCGAGACGATCACCAATACGGACATCCATGAGGTCACTGATGTTTTCACGGCCTACCTTGGCTACGACGCGACGTACGGCAGCCTCTGTGACTTCATCAACGCTATAATAAAACATATGGTTTCGTACGAGGAGCGTTGCATGGTCAATGATTTTACGAGGGTATCGCATGCGTGTGAGAATTGTACGGGCGATGCGCTCACCGACGTATTCATGATTATAAAAAGTACAATCACGATCTTTGCCACGTTTAGCCTCTGGTTTCCCGACATCATGAAGAAGTGTGCCGAGGCGGACGGAGAGTTTCTTGCTTGGGCACGTATTGAGTGCACGGAGATTGTGCTCCCAGACACTGTAGATATGGTGATGATTTTGGTCTACACCAATACCACGCTCAAGTTCGGGTATGATATGTGTGAGGAGTCCTGTATCATGAAGTGTCTGGATGCCGTGCATTGGGTGTTCACTCATCACGATACGAGAAAATTCATCACGGACACGCTCTGGTGAAATGTGTGCGAGGAGGTGCGCATTTTTTTTGAGTGCGGCAAACGTCTCTTTTTCAATTGTAAAATTTAAGACTGCAGCAAATCGCACAGCGCGCATCATACGCAGAGCGTCCTCATTGAAGCGTATGTCTGCGTCACCAACTGCGCGAATAATTTTTTTTGTAATGTCATCGCGTCCATGGAAGGGATCAGTGATTGTAAGACTCTTCTCTGCATCAGATTTTTTATCTGCTAGTCCAAAGGCAATCGCATTCATCGTAAAGTCACGACGTCCAAGATCTTCATCAAGTGTTTTGGCAAATGTGATTTTATCAGGACGTCGATTGTCACTGTATGTGCTTTCAATACGATATGTCGTTACTTCGATGATGTCGTGCGCGCGGTCCTCTTTGCCGTGAGGGAGAAATGGTGTTACTTTGACACCAACAGTACCAAAATCATTTTCATAGAAGCTATCAGGAAAAATTTCCTGGATTTGCTCTGGCGTCGCATTAGTGGTAGCATCCCAGTCTTTGGGCGTGCGGTCAAGATGGATATCTCGTGTGCAACCACCGACAGCATAGGCATCGTACCCAGCGTCAGTCAGTTTTGCAAGCACCTGCAAAACTTCTTGTGGTATTTTTTTGATCATATATCCTATCTTAGCGTATTAGCGCGTTTTAATAAAGCTGTAATGTAGAGTATACTACAATTATAGTATAGGTAGATTCAATAATCTAACCGAACACTCTGTTACAATAATCTATTAACATGTAACACAAGTGTTTATGAAAATAATTATGGCAACAGAGTATCAAAAAAAGCAATTGTTGATTAAATTAAAAGAATACAAGAAACGTTACTTAAAGAAGCAGTATTTCGAATTGGATGAGGCAGCAACGCGACTGATGGTTAACAGTTTTTTGTCAGATGTTCTTGGATATAAAGAGCTTGATGAAATTAAGACAGAGTATAGAATAAAAGGAGAGTATGCTGACTATGTGATTCAATTAGCGAGGAAGAAACACTTCGTTGTTGAAGCAAAGACTATTCAATTGGATCTTTCTGAAAAGCACCTTCGACAAAGTGTAAATTATGCAGCAAATGAGGGCATTGATTGGATTTTGCTTATGAATGGTCGACAAATAGAGTTGTACAGGCTTATTTTTGGTAAACCAATTCGTACAAAAAAAATCTTTTCTTTTAATCTTGTTGAACAAAAAGAGCTCGTGGCTTCTGTAGAATTTTTATCATATCTTACGAAGACGAGTGTCTTAAAGAAGGACTTGGAAGGATTTTGGCAGCGCTTTCAAGCGTTGGAGCCATCAAATATTAGCAAAAGCCTCTATTCAATTGAAGTAGTAAGATTTCTCAAAAAAACTTTACGTCAAAAAGTTGGTGTAGCATTTTCTGAGGATGATATTTTTGATGCAATTCATCAGGTTGTTACAACAAAAATTGATATTATTAAACCAAAATCACCAATTATGCCAAGAAAAAAGCCTAAAAAGCAGGAGGATAGCATAACGCATTCAAAAGAAGAAAATGGTACGAAAAGAATTGTCAGCTCATAGAATGATAAAAAAATCTTTGTTTTAAAAAACAGCGGGCGATGTGCCTGCTGCTTTTTCTTTGTTGGGAGAGCATTTCCTATCCGTCGTCACTTTCAAGTTGTCGTTTTTTGGTAATTTCGGTATAAATTTGGAATGTATCACCAACCTTGATCTTTGTTTCACCTGCAAACGTGATGCCACATTCTTCGCCTTTTTTTACAGCGTCAACGTCGACCTTATTACTCTGGAGGTTTGCGAGGTCGCCTGTGCCAATCATTTTTTCACCTCGTGTGACAGCAATTTTTGCATCTTTTGCAACAATTTTACCAGAAGTGACACGACCACCGACAATCATTTTCTTTTTTTCTGTCAAGAATACGGCAAGCACTTCAAGTTTGCCGACATCGGTCTTTTCAATTTCTTCTGGGAGGAGATCAATGAGACGTTTCTTGATGTCATCGACGAGTTCGTAAATGACCTTGTAGGTTGCGATGTGAACGGTATCACCAGCGAGGCGCTTTGCGACAGTGTTGGCATCAACATTGAAGCCATAGATGAGAGCATCTGTATTTGATGCTAGTTTGACATCAGATTCTGTGATGTTACCGACACCAGCATCAATATAGCTTACAGCAACCTTTTTCTGTGGGAATGCATCAACAATTTGCTCAATCGCTTCAATGGAGCCTTGCACATCTGACTTGATGATGACGTTGAGCTTTGGGATACCGTCATTATCACTGATACTTTTGATATTTTTTTTGCTTCCACTGAGGCGCTCCGCTGCTTCTTGGGACTTGAGACGTGCATTTCGCTTTGCGTTAGCTACTTGGATGATGTCATTTGTTTCTGCTGGCGCATTGAGACCAAAAACTGTGACTGGCATAGAGGGAGATGCTTTCTCAATGCTGTGACCAGCAAAGTCTTCAAGACGACGGATGCGTCCGTATGTTTTGCCAACGGTGACGTCTTGTCCTACTTTGAGCGTGCCTGTTTTGACAAGCGCTGTTGCGATTGGTCCTTTTTGTGGGTCTTTGTGAGATTCAAGAACAACGGCTAGTCCACCACGGTTATTATCAGCTTTGAAGTTTTCGACTTCTGCCAAAAGGAGTACGCTTTCAAGGAGTTCGCTAACACCAATTTTATTTTTGGCACTGATTTCATTGCAGATGACTTTACCACCCCATTCTTCGATGAGGAGTTCATGTTCAGCGAGTTCTTGTTTGACGCGCTCTGCGTTTGCACCAGGTTTATCAATTTTATTGACGGCTACAATTGTAGGGATTTTTTTCTTGAGGAGATAGGTGATTACTTCTTTGGTCTGTGGGCGGATACCATCATCCGCTGCGATAACGATGATTGCGATGTCTGCGATAGAGACACCACGCTCACGCATTGCAGCAAAAGCTTCATGTCCAGGCGTGTCAATAAATGTAATCAACTTACCACGTTTTTTTACTTGATAGGCGGTGATGTGTTGTGTAATACCACCAGACTCACCTTCAGCGACTTGTGCCTTACGAATTGTGTCCAGAAGCGTGGTCTTGCCATGATCAACGTGTCCAAGGATTGTGACGATTGGTGCACGATGTGTCAGCTTTTTGTCTACTTCTTTTTCTTTGGCACAGAGGTCAAGTAATCGTTCAAGTGTAATGATTTCTGTGTCAGCAATATCAAGATCTTCTTCGACAGTGATATCGAGATCAGCGGCAATGATGGATGCTGTATCAAAGTCAATTTCTTCGTTGATTGTCGCCATGATGCCATTTTTCATGAGTTCTGCGATAATTTCGGTTACAGGCAAATCCAAAAGCTCCGCAAATTTTTTGACAGTAACTGTTTCAGGTACTTTGATTGTTTTTTCTGATTCGCTCATGGTGAATATATGAAATAAAAATAGTTAATTAAAGAGAATATTGTCATCGCTTACTTTTCTTTTTTGTGGGAATATTTTGTGCAGAGGCTTCTGCAAGGACGGTCTTTTCTTCTTCAGTCAGCTCGTGTTCTGGCGCTACACCATCTACAATTTGTTTTGCATAGACACGTGTACCTTCTCGTGTGTGGAGAGATGAGATGATGACACCAGTGCACTCACCATTGAGAAGGGCAATGGAAAAGCTTTGATTGCCACTGAGATCTTTGAAGGGATTGAAACGAATCATCGCTAGCTTGTGTGTGCCTTTTTGTGCAAGATCATGGATGACATTGGAAATATCATAGAGCTCCTGAATATCATGGTCCATCTCTTTGAGGCTGGCGATATTTTTGCGAATGATTTCTTCAAACATTTTGGCATCTTTGCCACCAAAAAAAGTACGTAAGTCTTGTTTGGTTTGTCGCATGTCACGGTACAAAAACGCTATTGCAACGAGTGTGAGTAGAGCGATGATAAAGGCGATTGCGCCGATAATAAAAAAACCAATCTGATGTGCAAAAAAATATTCAACCATAGCTTCTTCAAAAACATACTGTACTCTCTACGCTATCATGGTTGTGTTCTTTTGTAAAGAAAAACCACCTCTGTGTAGAGGTGGTTTTTGTGGATGTTGTCAAATGATTATTCACTGCTGAGAGCGTCGAGAAAGCTCCAAAATTTTTCATTGCCATCAATTGCAGCGACACATTCAGAAGCCTCCGCTTTCATTGTCGCATCAGGATGTAGTGCTGAAAGTGGGAAATGTCGGTAAACCCATCGCACATCAGTTCGTTCTGTGATGAGCTCTGTCATCGTTGCATGAAAACGCTTGCAGAAAGGGCAATCAATATCGGAGTATTCTATAATTGTAAACGTAGCATCGGCACTGCCTCGTACGTGATCTGCTTCCGTGACAGGTTCAACTGTGATGTCCGCAGCACTCTCTGTAGTATCAAAATCATCTATAGCTTGTACAATGGACTCCTTTGGAAGAGCGCCATTGATGACGACATTTTTACCATCTTTGGTGAGGACACTATATGGTGTGCCCTTTGCACCAGCTGCACTACCAAGCTTTATTGATTCTTGAATAGCATTTTTGTAGGTATTTTCTGTGAGACATTTGTTTACCTTTTTTTCATTAATTTTTGCACGTGCCGCGGCATTTGCAATCTTTGGACTTAGTGGACTTACTGCAGTTCCACCAAAATTGATGCTACCTGAGAGAACACCGACAAAAAGGAGGAAAAACATGACTGCAAGAGCACTTGTGACACCGAGCCAAAAAGACTGGGATTTGTAAGGTTGAGAATCTACCATAAAAATAAATATTAGTTATTATGTTTAGTCTGATTTACATTATACAAGAAGATATATTTTGTGCAAGGTGATAAACATATGATGATTGAAATATGATATACTGGGATGGTACTGATTGATAATTACAAATACCATGCAAGAAGAATACATAACACTTATTCGTACTGAGGAAATCGCTGAAAATACATTTAAATATATATTCGTAAAGCCGGAAAGCTTTTCTTTTGAGGCGGGGCAATATGTCGTACTTGAAGTAACAAAACCACAATTTCAGGATGATCGACCAGCATTTCGCTCACTTTCCATTGCATCAGCACCACAGGACGAGTATCTGGAATTTATCATGCGTGGTAGTGACAGTGCTTTCAAAAAAAGCATGGGAGCGCTTGCAAAAGGTGACGGCGTAACAATTAAAGGACCACTTGGTCATATGGCATTGCCAATTGATCGCACAACACCAATTGTTTTTTTGGTAGCGGGTGTAGGGATTACGCCAGCGCGATCAATGCTTTTAGATGCAGTGCATCGTCAGTCAAAGCGATCTTTTGTACTTGTGTATTCCAATCGCTCACCACAAACAACGGCGTGTCTCACAGAGATGACGGATCTTGACTTGGCACAGTATCGTAGTGTTTTTGCGATGACAAAATCATGCCACGGGTGGAATGACGTTTGCCATCGTGTGGATGTAGATTTTTTGCGTGAAAAGGTAGGCAATCTTGAAGACCCATTATATTATATCGTTGGAACAAAAGGATTTATCGCTGGGATGAAAAATGTTTTGGAAGAGCTGGTTGTTCCGCAAGAGCGTATAGTGATTGATAATTTTGGGTAAAATGCGTATGTGATATTAAAATGTGCTCAAAATAATTATTATTTTGAGCACAATATTTGTTGCTAGTGACTACAAGTTATTGAGTCGTACAAGCATATCACGCCAATGTTCAAGTGTCGCGATGACGATATCTGCAGGTAGCGAAGTGTTTGATTTGCTTAAAGCATTGTCAATCTGTAGCGTAAAGCCAGCAGTATGGATAAGCGCGTCACGTACAATCTCATTTTGTTGAATCTTCGCTCCGAGGAACTGCATGAGAAGCGCTCTGTGTTCTACAGAGTTAAAACTTATCGGATGACGTTGGTTCCACGTAACATGGGATAATGTGTCGTTTGGTAGTCGCTTGTGTGCATATTCAATTGCTTTACTTCCAGGCATGCGAAAGACTTTTGTACGTAGGTTTTTTTCTTGAAACTTGATTCCTTCGACGGCACTTGCCATAGAGTGAATCAGAGTATTACCATAGTAAAATGGTGTGTACGCTTCCACCGCAAGGATACGAGCACGATAGTCGTGAGAGTTGAAGTTTATTGTGAGATGAGGATTTGCAGACATAAAATACCTCCAGATATTTATGAGTTGTAAAAGAATACTCAATTTATGAGTAGTTTCAGACTATCATAGTATCGGTGAGTTGTCAATGAGCGATACCATAAGTCAGGATACTGTAGCGACGCTAGTAGTTCTTGCGACTAATGCTATAATGAAAACATGAACACAAAGGAAAAAACAATTATAATTATTGGTGGTGGTTTTGCTGGTGTGAAGTGTGCAAAGACATTGATGCGGTCTCATTTACCGATAGGTACAAAGATTCGTCTTATCAGTGATCGACCACACTTCGAGTATCACGGTGCGCTTTATCGCATTGTGACAGGACACTCTCCGTTAGAAGTATGTTTACCATTGCGGGACATCTTGGATCGTCGTGTGGATATCATAGAAGATCGAATTACGCGTATTGATACAGGAAAAAAAATGTTGGTTGGTACGAGTGAAAGCTTATATCATTATGACATACTGGTGATCGCGTTGGGTGCAGAGACAGTATATTTTGATGTACCAGGACTCAAAGAAAAATCACACGGCATCAAGTCAATTGCTGATGCTTTGCGACTCAAGCAACATATTCACAAAACGGTAGAGGAATGTGTTAACGGTACCAAGGCGGTAAAAGTTTGTGGTGGTAATTTCGTTGTCGTTGGTGGCGGTGCAACAGGCGTGGAAATTGCAGCAGAGCTTGCCGTGTATACCAAAAAAGTTGCACGTAAGCACGGTATAGAGGCTTCACTCATGCAGGTTGAGCTTATCGAAGCACAATCACGTATTTTGTCGACATTACCAGAGTACTTTACGAGACGTATCGAAGAAGAAATCCGTTCTCTGGGTGTCAATATCTTTGTGAATCGTGCTGTGACAAAACGTGAGGCTGGTGGTGTTTTACTTAAGGACATGGAGCTTAAGACCAAGACAGTGATTTGGACGGCTGGTGTACATGCGCATCACCTCATCGAGGACGCTGGACTTATCGTTGATAAGTCAGGCAAAGCCATTGTATGTGGGCACCTCAAGGCACAAGGGCATGATACAATTTTTGTTGCAGGCGATGCTGCCAACACACCTCTGTCTGGCATGGCACAGACAGCACTACAAGATGGTGCATACATCGCTCACACAATTGTGCGCGAGTTGCGTGGTCAAAAGCCAAAACACTACAGCCCACTCAATGCAATCTACGCAATTCCTGTTGGTCCAGGATGGGCTGGCTCAATGTGGAAAGGTTTTCGCGTATATGGTGGCATAGGCTGGATGATTCGTCGTGTCGTTGATCTTGTTGTGTATCTGGCGCTCTTACCATTGGCAAAAGTGCCAGCAGCATTTGGTGCACACAAACGTGTCAGTGAGTCATGTCCATCGTGTAGTAATCATAATGAATAATATATGAAAAATAAAGTAACAATTATTGGTGCTGGTATGGTAGGGTCAACAATCGCCTACAGCCTTGTTCTCAAAGACATTGCAGAGGAAATTGTGCTCATTGACCTTGATGAAAAACTTGCACAAGCGCAGGCGATGGATCTTTCACATAGTGTGCCTTTTGTAGGTCAAACACTCGTGAAAACTGGAACATATGAAGATTGTGCTGATAGTGCAATTATTGTTATCACGTGTGGATCTGCACAGAAACCAGGTGAAACACGTCTCGATCTTGTGACAAAAAATACTGCAATTATCAAGAGCATCATGCCAAAGGTTTTTGCACAAAACCCTGATGCTGTCATCGTGATGGTTACAAATCCTGTGGATGTCCTCACTTTTATAGCAATCAGTATGTTTCCAGAAAAAAAGCATCAAATTCTTGGGACGGGAACACTGCTTGACAGTGCACGCTTGCGATTTCTCTTAGGTGAACATCTTGATATCAATCCAAAGAGTATCCACGCGTACATCGTCGGTGAACATGGTGATAGTGAATTTCCATTGTGGAGCAACGCGTCTATTGGAAACATGGATCTTTCTACATGTCACGAAGTGACAGAAGTAGAAAAGACTGACATTTTTACAAAGGCAAAAAATGCTGCTTATACAATTATTGAAGGTAAACAGTCAACGTATTACGCTATTGGCGCAGGTGCAGCACAGCTCATTGATGCCATCATTCACAATAAGAAAACAGTACTCCCCGTGTCACATTTAATGCAGGGCGAGTATGGTATCGAAGATATTTGTTTGAGTATGCCAACAGTTGTTGGGCAGGGTGGCATTGCTGGTACGCTGTGCTTGACGCTCACAGAGGAAGAACAGATGAAACTCGTGCGTTCTGCTCGTCTTCTCAAGGATGTTGTCAGGAGTGTGCTATAATGAAAACGTAATTACTAGAAATAATCTTTATGATGGATATCGCTCCATACGTCGCAGACGTAGAAAAATATACTAGCAAGGCAAATGAAAGTGTCGTCGAAGCACTTGTGGCGTCTCTCGCGCCTGTCCTTGGAAATCGTGATGCAATGCTTGTTTCTTGTTCTGATGATTCAGAACTTGACACTGTGCGTACAAATTTTGTTGCAAACAAACTAGGCATCACTGATGAGGCAAAAGTTAAAGATGCCCTTATTACAGTATGTGAAAAGATGAAGGATGATCGCACAAAAGGTCGTGTGACATTTTATTATCTTATAGCTGAAGAATTGGGTGCACTTGGCAAAATCGCATAAAGAACTATTATGTAAAAAAAACCGTTAGAGCAATCTAGCGGTTTTTATTCTTTAATAGTGAAAGCGATAAGTAAAAACACCTCGATCGCTTGGGGTGTTTTTTTGAGTGTATCACAACCTCCGCACATCACTAGTTGTAGATGATAATAGGCGTTCCAACGGGTGCCCAGTCATAAATAGCCTTTGATTCTTTGGAGATATGACGGACACAGCCAGGTGAAATAGCGTTATCAATACTAGAAGATGCTTCTTTGCCACCGAGTGGTGCATCGGGATGTCCAATTGGATATTCAATCAAATCATGGATGCCATACTTTCCATCTGGTGTAAATGCCAACCAATATGGAAGATAGACACCAAATGATTTTGAGATAGGCTTTGGTGCTTTGTTCTCTACCTTAAATGTTCCTGTAAGCGTTGGTGTGCTTTTTGCACCAGGAGAATTGATATAGTTTGCAACAATAACACCATTTTCAAAAAGTGTTGTGATATGTGTCGTGAGATCAATATCAATATACTTACCATCTGCAATACGGGACTCTTTGACATCACGAGCAATCGCGAGACGCTCATCAACTTTTTTTGGCCATTGGTCAGGTGTTGGTGATTTGACGAGAAATGTGGTTTGATAAAGTGGTCGATAGTCAGACTCTTCTGCGGTTTTGTGCTTTATGTAGATGAGAACATCAAGGCTTTCTTTGTGTTTGTGTGTTTGCGTAAATGTAACAATCAACGTACGATCATTACGTGTGATCTCAGTAGGAATATTGGGTCGTGTGATGGCACGGAAATTGTATTCTTCGCTGGTACGATCAAGCGCAAAAGTGATGCTGGTACCTTTCTTGATGATGAGCGGGCCTGTGAAGTCTTCTGTGTTGGACGCGATGATTTGTGGTCCATCAGTTGTCTCAAATGCGAGTAGCGTGCTTGGTGCTGACTGTTGTGCATGAGAGATAGAAAGTGTGTAGCTCTCGTCTAGGTGCCAGAGATCCTTTGGTGTAATCGTGGCTAGTGTGTGAGAAGGACTCCATTCTATAGTAAACGGTGTTGCTGGATGAAGATCTATGATGATTTCATTTTTGTCGCGCGCTTCATCAAAGTGTAGTATGATAGGCTCGTCAAGTCGGAGGATAGTATCGTTGAGCGCATCAGAGTGGATTGGTGTAGGTGTAGGAGCGTCAGGAGTTGTCAGTGGGAGTTCGATTGTAATAGAACCGGGGACCACAATAAGTGCAAAAGTAAGTGCGCCCTTCTTTAAATGTGAAAATGAATGTTGCCTAAGTGCAAAAAACCGACAAAAATCCTGTAAAAGTGTGTTTTTTGCACTATATTGGTGTTTTTTTATTGTAAGGTGATCTCTCATAGGAATATTGAAAATAAAAAAGTGAGTAATTCGTCATAAAGACGAATTACTCACCCGATGAAAGGATTATAGCATGATTCTCACAAAAAAGCAAGTCCTACAGCCACATTAGATCGCAGAAGGTATCTCGTCCCTATTACTGCCAAAAAATCACACAGTGATAAATGTTTCATAGTGTACGAAGACAACATCATCTCGAAGCCTTTGTAATTGGCAGGTACTACGTTAAATTACAACGGAAAATATTTTGTCCTTTGATAATGAAGAGAATCATCATGACGCTATCGTGTGTAAAAACAACTTATGCAGATGTGATAGAGTAAAGGCTTGCAGTAACTACAGTCTGCCGAAAGAAGTATCGAGAGATTCAACCTATCACTGTACCATGTGCAGAGGGTGTAAGTATTGTTGCACATCGGAGGACATGATGATCGTGAAAAAGACTTTTATTGCTCTTTTTGCAACTCATCAAGCCGGTGAAATAAAACTTGTGTTACATGAAAAAACTTGGCCTTCTTGACAATTATAAGTGAGGCGGTACAATAGACAAATAGAATTGGCACTCTAACTATAAGATTGCTAATACTTGTGATGAAAGTGTGAGGATAATACATTTTAATATATACATTATGACAAAGCAATTAGCATTTGGTACAGATGCCCGTAAAAATATCATGAATGGTATTGATATCGTAGCAGATGCTGTAAAGATTACGATTGGTCCAAAAGGACGTAATGTCATCCTTGATAAAAGTTATGGTGCACCATCAGTAACTAATGATGGCGTTTCTATTGCCAAGGAGATTGAGTTAGAAGATAAGTTTGAAAACATGGGAGCAGCTCTCATCCGTGAAGTTGCAGATAAGACCAATGATGCTGCTGGTGATGGGACGACAACGTCAACAATTATGACGCAAGCGATTATGCGAGAAGGTTTAAAGTTTGTGGAAACAGGTATCAATCCCGTTGGTATTCGTAAAGGACTTGAAGCCGCAAAGAACGATGTTATCACTGTTTTACAGAAAAATTCAAAAAAAATTGCAGCCAAAGAAGAAATGGCACAAGTTGCATCAATTAGCGCTGAAAGCGAGGAAATGGGTGCAATGATTGCAGATGTGATGGATAAAGTTGGTAAGGATGGTGTGATTACGGTCGAAGAAGCACAGACAGTGGGGCTCTCCTACGATGTTGTTGAGGGCATGAAATTTGATCGTGGATATATTTCACCATATATGATCACAGATGCTGAGAGCCGTAAGGCAGAGCTCAAAGAACCTGCCATCCTCATCACTGACAAAAAGATTGGTACGATGAGTGATCTTATGCCATTTCTTGAAAAGATTGCTGCTGGAGGTAAGAAAGAACTTCTTATCATCGCTGATGATGTTGATGGCGAGGCGCTTGCAACACTCATTATCAACAAACTCCGTGGAACACTTAATGTCCTCGCTGTAAAAGCGCCAGACTTTGGTGATACTCGTAAAGATGTGCTTGATGACCTCGCAGTTGTGACTGGCGCTACTGTCATCAGTGAAGACAAGGGAATGACACTTGCGACAGCAGATATAGATGTGCTTGGCTCTGCTGCAAAAGTCGTCACAACAAAAGACGATACAACAATCATTGATGGTCGTGGCACAAAAAAGGAAATTGATGCGCGCATAGCACAAATCTTGCGTCATGCAGAGGCACAAGAGTCAAGTTTTGAACATGATAAATTGAAGAAACGATCCGCAAAGCTTTCTGGTGGTGTTGCGGTCATCCGCGCTGGAGCTGCGACAGAGACAGAAATGACATATGTAAAACATAAGCTAGAAGATGCTCTTGCAGCAACAAAGGCTGCTGTTGAAGAAGGTGTTGTGGCAGGTGGTGGAACGGCGCTTGCACAATCAGGCGCAGAACTTACTGTAGATAAGGACTCTTCAAATGAATTTCGTGCTGGGTACCAGACATTACTTAACGCACTTACAGCGCCTCTCACACAAATCGTCATTAATGCTGGTGAGCGTGATGCAGGCGTTGTCCTCAATGACATCATCATGCACAAAGAGAAATATTATGGATATGATGCACTGCACAATGAATATGAAAAAGACATGATTACGGCAGGTATTATTGATCCTCTCAAGGTGACGCGTACAGCATTAGAAAATGCTGTTTCTATAGCGAGCATGCTCCTTACAACAGAGGTGGCAATCACGGATCATCCTGAGGCAAAGGATTCTGCTATAAATCCTGCGGCTGCAATGGGTGGCGGGATGCCAGGCATGGGGATGATGTAATAAGTCTTGTAGGCTTAGTGCAAGAAAGGCACAACAAAAAACAAGCGCGGTTACAGGGTGCTTGTTTTTTGTTGTGGCATCGGAGTATGTGCTATAATAAAAACAATGATTGCACGTGTTTTTGAAACATTTGCATTGTTGTGTTGTATAAAAAAAATATGAAGACAAAAGGAAAATAAAATATTTATATGAAAGTCGATAATATACAACTATATGACTATATCGTAGAAAAAGGTCTTTTGCCTGTGGATCAAGTGAAGCCTTTTTTTGCACAAGCACAAGCAGATAATACACAGCTTGGAGATATTTTATTGCAAGCACAAGTGATCTCTGATGTAAGACTTGTGCAATCGAAAGCAGAAATGTTGGGGCACCCGTACGTTGATCTTTCAAAAGAAAAGATTTTAGATAAGACATTGCAGTTGATCCCCGAACAACTTGCAAAAAAAGCCCATGTCATTGCTTTTAAAAAGAAAGGTGACACGTTGAATGTTGCGATGACCAATCCTGATGATTTGCAAACACTTGATTTTTTGCGTAAAAAAACAGGACTCATCATCGTGCCACATGCAATTACAAGTGCAGCCCTCTCTGACATCATTAAACAATATGAGCAAACGCTCAAGGCGGAATTTGGCGATATCATTAAAGACGATGAATCTGGTGGCGTTATGAGCAAAGAGGAATCTGCTAAGATGGCTGACGAATTGCCAATCGTTCGTATCGTGGAGACATTAATCAAGCATGCGATTTTGCAAGGCGCATCAGATATTCACATTGAACCATTAGAAAAAGAAGTAGAAGTACGCTACCGTATAGATGGTATCTTACGGCAGGCAATGGTTCTCCCAAAAAATACATTTCAAGGTATCATCGCACGTATCAAAGTGTTGTCAAATCTGAAGCTTGATGAGCACCGTCTGCCACAGGACGGGCGTTTCAAGATGGAAACAGATGAGTACAAAATATCTTTTCGTGTTAGTATTCTACCAGTTTTTGACGGAGAGAAAGTAGTTATGCGTCTCCTTGATGAATCTTCTCAGGGATTGACGCTGGAAAAAATGGGACTTTTTGGAGAATCTCTGGCAGTAATCAATCGTGAAATCTCAAAGCCAAATGGTATGATTTTGGTGACAGGGCCAACTGGTTCTGGTAAGACAACGACGCTGTACACTATTGTGGATATCTTGAATTCACCAAAAGTCAATATCTCAACAATTGAAGATCCTGTGGAATATCGTATGGATCATATTAACCAAACGCAAGTGCATGCCAAAATTGGGATGACTTTTGGAGCTGGACTACGATCACTCTTACGTCAGGATCCTGATATCATCATGGTTGGAGAAATTCGTGACAAAGAAACACTCGAGATTGCAATTCATGCTGCGATGACAGGACATCTCCTCCTCTCCACGCTGCACACAAACTCTGCTGCAGGTGCAATTCCCCGTATGGTTGATATGGGCGCAGAGCCGTTCTTGATCGCGTCAACGACAAACGTGATCATCGCACAGCGTCTCGTCCGTAAACTCTGTGGCGAGTGTCGAGAATCGTATACGTTTGATGCTAAAGAGATTGATACGCTTTCCAAAAATTATGAACTTGAAGAAATCATGAGTGTCCTCATAAAGCTGAAAATTGTTGTGGCTGGTACAGCATGGACTGACATCACTTTTTATAAACCTGTAGGTTGTGGACAATGTGGAGGCACAGGATACAAAGGACGTAATGGCATCTTTGAAGTATTGGAAATTTCAGATGAAATCGAAGAGCTTATCACACAAAATGCTACTGCTGATGTGATTCAAGGAAAGGCATGTGAAGATGGGATGATTACGATGATTGATGATGGGTTTTATAAGGCGATACAGGGCATTACTTCGATTGAAGAAGTGATGCGTGTTACACGAGAATAATATACAGATACTCACAGGAGTATCATAAGCACATATAAATATGGCACGTTATCTATATACAGCCAGAAGCACAGATGGATCACCTAAGACGGGTGCGCTTGTTGCGACGAGCGAACAGGATGTCGCAAAACAACTACGTAGTCAAGGGCTTCTTGTAACATCAATTAAGCTTGTTGAATCTGAGCATGTTGCTGGAAATCAAGAGGGATTTTTAGACCGTTTTAGTACCGTCCCGATTAAAGAGAAAATGTTTTTTACGAGAAATCTGAGTGTCATGATTCAGTCTGGTTTGTCGATTGGACGATCGCTCTCAAATCTCGTTCTCCAGACACAAAACAAGCGGCTACGAAATGTCCTTACACGTGTACATAGTGATGTGCAGAAAGGAACATCCTTCAGTGATGCACTTGCAAAGTTCCCAAGTGTCTTTGATGACCTCTTTGTCAATATGATACGCGTTGGCGAGGTTGGTGGTACGCTTGATGAGTCACTCGACATTTTGACGATACAGATTGAAAAAGAACATGATCTCATTTCCAAAGTTCGTGGTGCAATGATTTATCCTGCTGTTATCATTTTTGCGATGCTTATAGTAGGCGTCATTATGCTTACGTACATACTTCCAAAGATTCTCGGTGTATTTGAGGATATGGATGTAGAGCTGCCTGTCATGACACAAATTGTTATCAAAATGTCTGATTTATTTCGTGAGCACAGCATTCTTGTTGCATTGAGCTTTGTATTTTTCATCGTAGGTGGAAAATATTTCATGAAAACATCGTTTGGTAAGAAAGTGATTAGCTGGACACTATTGCATCTTCCCGCAATCAAAAATATCGTCATTAAAGTAAATTCAGCACGCTACGCTCGTATTTATAGCTCTCTCCTCAAGAGTGGTGTTTCTGTTGTAGCGGCACTTGATATCGTAGCTGACACATTATCAAATTATTATTATCGTGAGGCAATTCATGTAGGACGACGAAAAGTGCAAAAAGGTGTGGAGATGTCAGAGGTCATCGCGCAATACCCAAATCTTTTCCCAATCATCCTTGCGCAGATGGTAAAAGTTGGTGAGGAAACAGGAAAGACAGAGGAAATGCTTATGAAGATTGCAGAGTTTTATGAAGATGAAGTATCACAAATCACAAAAAATCTATCCTCCATCATTGAGCCAATATTGATGCTCGTGATTGGTGTGGGCGTTGGATTTTTTGCAGTTGCAATGTTGCAACCGATGTATAGTGTTTTGGAAAATATTCAATAGAGATGTAAAGAAAAAATATTGTGAAAAGGTTTACACACAAAAAAAGAAAAGGATTTACACTGATTGAAGCTTTGGCACTCCTGGTTATTTTTTCGATTGCAACAATCATTTTTTATCAGTCGTTTGCACTTGCAGTAAAGCTCATGATTGAAGCAAAAAAACGTCTTTCCGCTGTTGCGCTTGCCACGGAGCGCATGGAGCATATGCGGAGTACGCCATACGAAGAGATTGCTATTGTTGGAGGTGTGCCGGCTGGTAAAATTATTGCAGATGAAAATGTTGTCATCAATGATATCGGTTTTCGGATGATTTTTGAGGTTATATATGTCGATGATCCAAATGACAATCTGGTCAGCACACCGGCTCCAAATAATGATGTCAACTTTGTGGATTACAAACGTGTCAAAATTTATGTGCTTTGGGGTGCAGGCATAAGTGCTTCAATAGGAGACGCTAAAAGCTCCAATCAGCACAAAAATCAGCGTATCACACTCACGTCACAATTCATACCACCAGGAGGATTGGAGGGACCTACACGTTATGGAGCGCTTTCAATCAATACTTTGCAGTCAGATGGAGGATTTGTAGATGGTGCAACGGTGCGTATTTTTTGTGAAGGATGTAGCTCTCCTAACGATAACTTTACCAATATCGATACAACCTTTCCGACTGATACACAGGGCAATATTATCGTGCCTGTGCCACCAAGTGCAGATGGCGTAACAACAACATCCAACTATATCATCACGGTGTCAAAGGCTGGATATGAGACAGTCAGCACAAAACTGCCATATGATGGAGCAATTACAGCACCAAATGAAGGTTCATATAGACCAACCAATGAGCATCTCACAGTGCTTCAAGGTGAGCTCACAACGGCAACATTTGTCATGGATCCGTTGTCTACGTTTGCGTTTTTTGTACGTGATCCTTTTTGTTTGCCTCTGACGACACCAGGACCATACAATGTCACGATGGTGGGCGGTCGTCTTTTGGGGACGAACCCAGGTAATAGCGATGCTGATATTTTTGCACTTGATTCTTTTTGGAGTAATGAGATTGTTACGACAGATGCTAATGGTGGCATCACGATCCGTACAGACACAAATGATGATGGTACAATTGATGGGTCGGATGATGCGAGTCATGGTAAATACACAGTGGATAAGGATCTTTTTGAATCAACGTATACAGGCCTTGTTTTTTGGAAGATGTTACCGAGTAATGATGATGCAAATAATGCGATAAATATTGACACTACACCTGTAAATTGTAATTTCATTGTAATAGACAAGAGTGTTGATAGTGTTTTTGTGACGATAATAGATGATCAAGGTGATGCAGATCCACTCAATGATGCACCAATCGAGGGTGCTACAGTACGCTTGCAAAGCACAATTCTTGGTGAAACATTTTTTGTAGAAACGGATCGTTATGGCAAGGCGTACTTTCCATCTAATAGTACGACATCATTGAGTGTTGCAAATTATGATATGCGTGTCAGTGCTATTGGGTATTATGATGAGCAAAGGGTGATAGCTGTGAGCGGTTTGCAACAGATTACGATTAATCCAACTACTGCACCGTAGTATTATGAAAACAACACAACAAACAACAAAAAAAGGCATGACATTGGTGGAATTGATTGTAGCAATTTCCATCATTACGATTACCATGTCAGGGTTTACACTACTATTTTTGCGTGTGTGGAGGGCGCAAGGATTTGCGATAGAGATGGGCATCTCATCACTTATCGCATCACGAGGATTAGAAAAATCCATTGATCATATCCGCAATGCTCGCAGGAGTGAGGCTGGCGCCTTTCCGATCATATCAGCAAATGACAAAGAATTTGTTTTTTATGCAGATTATGATAGAGATGGCATCGTAGAACGTGTACGGTATTTTGGAGAGGATCAGCAGTTTAAGGTTGGTATTACTGAACCAAACCTAAATACTCTGCCAGTAACCTACGGAGGATCCGAAACGATTCGCACATTGGCATCGGATGTGATGAATGGTGTGACGCATAATGCAGATAATTGTTTACGTTACCAAGTGACATCAGATATTGATGGGACACCTGCTAGTCGTTTTACCACCATTGGGATGGCGCACAACGTCGGGAATGCAAATGAATATTTCTTTGATCTTGACGGTAGTCGTTTCCGTACACAAGTGACAAGTGATGGATGGGTGCTGGTCGCATCGGGCAACGGTGGCGATAATGAAAATGGTTACGAGGCAACATCGAGTTTAGGATATAATGCAGATAAGACACTTTCGAGCACTGTCTTTGCAGCGCTGGATGGTATTACAGAAGTACGGATTGAAGCAACAGATCAAGAGGCAATATGGCGCAATCCTAACAACTTACCATTTGATGTAACAACGACGAATAGTAGTGTGATCAGCCGACTAAAAGCATATAATACACTTGGATATAGCTCAGCGACAAACGCAGTATGGACAGGTGACAGCAACGCGCGTATGGCAATATCATGTGATGGCGGGAGTGGAGATCTCAATGATGTGATTTACCATGCGTGTGGTAATAGTACTGGTATGCACTGGATACCAGGAACTCCGGCAAAGAGAGAGCAAGTGAATTATTCCAGTAATTGGGGATGGCCGTGGAGTCATTGGCTAGCTGAAAATGATCTCAATCTTTATGTGCGTGCGCCTGGAGAGTCTGCGGTTTTTAGCTTTACTGCGAGCCGTTCTGACATAGCTACTACAGTCTTTACAAATGATGATCCATCTGACACAACCACGTATACAGAAGCGGAGCTACATGTCATGGGTGGGCTCTGTATAGAGACTGATAATGCAAATCCTGATGAGGCGAAACCTCTTTTTGAGTACTTCAGTGAATTTAATGAATTTTTTGCGAATGATGTTGATGGTATCATTGAGTATGATGAAATCCGCCCAAGAGCGCTAACGGCGCCTGTGAATATCACTGATATCAACTTGGTCAAAGTTATGATTCACGTTAATCCTGATCCGTATCGTGCCCCAGATAATATCAAAATACAGTCTTACGTTACAATTCGCAATCTTTCAAATTTTGATAATATATCACAGTAATTTTTTCTTTTATGCTTTTTACAAAAATAAAATCAAAGGCCAGTGCGCTTGTTTATGGACTCATCATTATTGGGATTGTGAGTATAATTTTTGCATCGCTCATTGAGTTTGTGATTTCCCATGTACGATATAGTTTGCGTGCACAACCGCGCGAGCAAGCGATGCATATCGCGGAGGCTGGTGTGTATTTTTATCGGTGGCATCTTGCACATAATGTTGAAGGTAAGACAGAGGCACAAACACAGGCGTTTTGGGCTGGTAATCCAATTGGTGTAGATGATAGTGATGGTAGCGGTGGCGGTAGCAATGGTAATTGTGATGATGCTGATGCGTCACCTGATAACTATGATGCCGATGGTGATGGTGATATTGATAATAATGATAGCGATGGGACGGAGAAATATGTTTCAGAGTATAATGATGGCACAGGTGATATCGGACGATACGAAATTTGCGTCACCCCACCGAATAAGTATTCTACAATCGTAACAATCAAAGTGACGGGATGGTCACATAAACGTCCCAATCTTAAACGAACAGTACAAGCCCGTTTGCGTAAGCCATCATGGAGTGAATATGCGATTGTTGCAAATGCGCCGATGCGTTTGAGTGCCACAACGGAAGTCTATGGTCCCATGCACGTAAATGGTGGATTTCGCTTTGATGGGACAGCACATAATGTTGTCTCAAGTTCTGTTGAAACATATACGAATCCAGATCCAGGTCCAGAAGTTGAACCGCCAGGCGTTTGGGCTGGTGATGGGAGTAATCATTTGATTATTGATGATAGTGGAAACTTTTTAGCTGGTAAGAAATATCCTATTCCAATTGTTGATTTTGATGATGTAGTAGGGAGCTTTTCTTCTATGAAGGTAGATGCACAGGCGAATGGACTATATTGGGGAAGGCAAGGGCGTGGTCGTCTCATAGAGCTTGGCGTGCCATTATCAAATGAAATGCGTATAACACGAGTGAGAGGTTTTCACTCAGGTCGTTATAATATTAGACGTCTCGCAAATAATTCAGAAGTAAAAATAATTCCTGATGAGGGAGTACTTTATGTCAAGGATAATGTATGGGTCAAAGGCACAATGCCTGCTGGGAAACATCTGACAATTGTAGCGCACGATGAGAGCGCTGGCACTGAGCCACGCATATTTCTGGGTGATGGTGATATTAAATATGAAAATTATGAGAGCAATACAGTGCTTGGGTTGGCGGCTGAGGGTGATATCACTTTTATTCGTGATAGTCCAGACACACTTCATATCGATGCGGCGCTACTATCGCAAAGGGGTCGTGTTGGTTGGGATTTTTCTGATAGTCACTCAGAGTGTAATCCAGACAGTCTTTGTGAAAAAACAAAAATTGAACTTAATGGTGCAATTTCCACAAATGCACGGATGGGATTTGGGTATACGGATGGGAGCGGTTTTCAAAATCGCACATTAATCTTTGATAATAACCTCCTACTGACACCACCACCACTTTTTCCTACAGGTGACTCTTATAGCATTGATCTCTGGGAAGAAATCAAATAGGAAGATTTGATGCGAGGTTGCGAGAGTATGTCACCCGCCACGTGTCAACCATGTGAATCAGTGGGGTGAGGTTATGTTTACAGAGAAGGGAGACACACTATTTTGACGATATGATATGTCAAATCTTTGGCAAAAGCCGTACATGTAAAGATCATGAAATTTCTCATAGTGAAGGTATCGGTTTGAGAACGCTTATGCCATACTTTTGGTAATGCACGTGTCGCAAAGCAGAAGTGAAAAAGCAACACACACATAATACAAAAATATGCTACCAGAGAGCATACAACAGTACGTTTTTTATGGAGAAGTATATTTTCATTATTTGGTGGAATGAAATTTGCCTTACGCTATGCAAGGAAGACGGGCAAATAGATCGATGGAAGTAAAAGATGTGTATTGTGGCAATTCCTATAATACGTAAAGTCTGGTATCATAGAAGTAATATAAAATAAAAAGAATTAGCGTAAGAAACTTTGCTTTAAGAGATAAAAAAAGACGATGTTTGTTGGGATGCGTCTACAGGTTTTCGCACAATGCACAGTTTTCAAAAAAAATAAAAAATGTCAATTTTTACCAAAAAACTTATCAATCCACATCCAGATGCTTTTGGTCTGGACTTGAGTGATCTTTCTGTCAAAGTGATGGATATAAAATCTAGCCGCACACATGATAATGTGCGCTCATTTGCACAGGCAAGAATTGCTCCCGGTGCAATTCGTGATGGCACGATTGTGAAAAAAGAAATTGTCGTACAAGCAATCAAAAATGCTTTTGCAAAAGCAGATATCAAGACGAAATATGTCGTGTGTTCACTACCAGAAACAAAGGCATTTTTGCGGATTATCACAATTCCTCAAATGGCTAAAGAGGAGGTTGGCGAGGCTGTGAAATGGGAAATGGAAGCCAATATCCCGATGAAAATTGATCAAGTGTACTATGATTGGCAGATATTGCATGAGAGCATCACCGCGGAACAAGGGAAGATGAGTATTCTTGTTGTAGCTATCGCGCGGACGGTCGTTGATCAATTTGTGGATGTCTTGCAAATGGCAGGTCTTGAGCCTGTGAGCTTTGAGGTGGAGTCAGTTGCACAGGCGCGAAGCCTCATTGCACAAACAGAGCTACAGGAAACTGTGATGATTGTTGATATCGGCGATCGTCGGACAGGATTCCTCATTGTTGTCAGAGACATCCCTGTCTTTACATCGAGTATACCACTGTCTTCGGAAGCGATGACAGATGCTATCGCGCATACTCTCAATGTTGCACCAGAGGAGGCAGAGCAAATCAAGTTCGCGCATGGCATAGGATCAATTATCAAAAATGATCACATCTTCCATGCATTGCAACCGGTACTCGAAAGTTTCATCACAGAAATTAATCGTTCACGAGAGTTCTATCTTTCTAGTTTGCGGTATTCCAACACGATTGATCAAATTATTTTGTGTGGTGGGGGCGCACGTACAAAGGGTATCGTGCCATATTTTGCGCGACGCTTGCAACATGATGTGAAGCTTGGTAATCCATGGCAAAGTGTGCGACTTAAAGGTCTTCCGCCTATACCGCATGACCAGGCGATACAGTATGCAACTACAATCGGATTGGCAATGAAGGAGTATTAGAGAATCGTATCACACTAGTGTAATATATAGAAAGAGAGAATAAGAAGTTTGCATGAAAGAATTTATCAAAAAATATAAGACACATATACTCGTTGGTGTTTTTTGCGTACTCATGATACCGCTTGTCGTGTGGGGTGTTAGGTTTATGGTAAGCGTAGTTGATGCAGACGTGCAGGCGCTCCAAGAGAAGCTCCTTGATGTAGAAGTACAAGAAGCGTATATAGCAAGCACAAGCCTTTTGTCTACACAAGAGAAGGATATTGAAAATCATATCGATGAGATCAATGTCCTTTTGGAAGACCGTGATCACGTAAAAGTTTCACTTTTTGTTGATTTGGAAAAAATGGCACGTGATACTGGTCATTCTACCATTGATTTGAAAGTTACGGAGTACAAAAATATAGCAACGCGTGCTAAAAAGAAGACAAAAAATGAAGATACTGATGTACCACCGGCACAAGATTTGTCTATCGTGGCACCGGCACAAGATTCATTTCTTTATCTCACAATTCATACGATTGGTACACCAAATGATTTTTTGGCATTTTTGCAAAAGATGGAAAATATGAAATATTTTTCTGATGTGATTTCACTTGACATGAAAGCAAGGGTAAAAGATGTCCGTGCGCAACCACGTAGAGGTGAAGAAGTTGACCCGAAAACCGATCAACGAAAAAACCTCGTAGAATCAAATATGGCAGTTGCGTTTTACTTTGTAAAGGATGGTGCAAAAAAGGAAAAAGGAGATGTGGTAGATGCACCCTGAAGGCGTATAATAATTGTTTGACGTATATGTTTCATATCACATTGACACAAACAGATCGTAAAGACTTTACTTTGAAAAACGTAGGAAGAGCTTTTTTGCATGTGAGCAAAATTTTGTTTATCCCGCTGGCATGGATATCAATTTTGGGGTCCGCTGTGTGGGTTGTTTATGCAGGGCAAAAGAGTATTTATGCGGGATCATTGTCGGAGCAAGAGCGTATAATCTATATTGCTGAACAGGAACGACGCGTACAGTTTAAACAGAAAGATTTTGATGATATTCGCACAACGATTGTCGAACGAAAAGCACAATATGACAAAAGATTTGATGCAGTGCCAGATATTTTTTATCCAAATGGATTTCGACGTGCACAACCAAGCAACAATGATGGACAAGGAAGTAATCTCAATAGGAGGATATTATGAAAATACGTATAAATCTTTTACCACCACAACTAAAAAAAGCGTACAATCAACGTCGGATTTTTAGGGGCTCTATCGTATACATCATTTATGTAAGTATTGCACCAATCATTCTTATCGGCGGATTGATTGCGATACACTTTATCATCGGTACAAATCTTGACATTGCAAAGGTAACGGTCGCCAATCAAATAAGTCAAAGATCTTATGATGATGTCAAAAAAGCACACGGTGTTTTTCGCGAGACAAATGTAAAAGTTCGTATTGTCCATGATTTGCACAAGCGTCATATTGAATGGACTCCAGTATTGCGACTTTTGGGTACGACGATGCCATCAACAGTCTACATCGAGAGCATTGTCACCAATGGTACAAAAATCAACATAAAAGGTGTTGCACAGTCACGTAACGACGTTGTCAATCTCAAGAAAGTGATGGCAGAGGCGATGATTGATGGAGAGGCATGCTTTGATGATGTGACAATCCCTGACACGGATCTGGTCGTTGCTAATGACGCGACATTTTCACTCGAGATGACAATTGCAAGGTCGTGCCTCGGTGGCACTGACAGTATAACGGATGGCATTATTGATGGTGATATTAATAAGGATGATTTGTCTATCGCGGAGAAGGCGATTATCGATGGGTTACCAAAAGAGTGATGATGACTAACGAAAAGAAATGATTATAAAAAAATGAAAAAACGACAAGGATTTACACTCATTGAGCTTCTCATTGTCATTGCAATCATCGGTATACTCGCAAGTGTTGTTTTGGTGAGTCTCAACAGTGCACGTACAAAGGCACGCGAGGCAAAGTATATCAGTTTTGTAAAAAGTGCATTGACTTTGGTAAATGTTGCAGTTGAGTCTGGTGAGTTTGATGGCTCGCCTTATATACGCGGATGTCTCGGTGATAGAAATACGTATGAAAGTAATCATTGTTGGGGGGGGTCATCTTATTGGGAAGATGAATCTGAAAGTGGTGGTTGGGCTGCACGCATTGCACCTCGACTCGCAGCAATAGGATCTATTCCAGAGAGCGTTGCATCACCAGACTCTCTTGATCACGGAATGCTACTTTATAATTGTTATCAAGGAGCTACTTGGTGTCCAGATGCATATGTAGACACATATGTATACGTTGGTAGTGGCAATACTGATATGTGCTATAAAGTTGGATGGGATGATACAATCCTCGCTTACGCGGACTATTGTATCTTTAGGAAATACTACTAATACCAATTTTGGTATAATAAAAAAACACTTTACAGTGTTTTTTTGATGTGTGCTAATTTTAACCATGTACGAACCTTTTTCGAGTGTAAAGCGCTCTAAAGTGGTCACGTGCAACCTGCTTGCGCAGTGTCTCTAAATTTTCTAATGTATGCGAAAATATTGTTTTGTGCACCCGGCAGGACTCGAACCTACGACCTTCTGGGCCGAAACCAGACGCTCTAATCCAACTGAGCTACGGGTGCTTATTTTCTCATTGTGCCTGAAAACATCGCGTGCGTCAAGTGGATGGCGTAATCGCGCAATTTGGAAGATTTGAAGTGTTTTGGAAGAATATGTAAAATGTAAAGCATGCTTGACATGATTCTCAATGGCATGTATAATAGAGATATAGTATAATGATATAAGTAAATCAATTAACAGGATCCTTGATGAGGTACAAGGTTGTACACTATCATGGATACAAAAAAAGTATGGCAACAGTCACAGTGTATTCAACACCAACATGCGGATATTGTCGCATGGAGAAAGAATTTCTCAAAGAAAAAAAGGTAGAATTTGTAGACATTAATGTCGCAGAAGATCAGGCAAAGGCAGCTGAGATGGTTGAAAAGACGGGACAAATGGGCGTCCCTGTAACAATCATCGAAAAAGATGGCAAAGAAGAAGTTATCGTCGGGTTTGACCAAGGTCGCTTGACGGAGCTTCTTGATATTGCTGCATAATTGTAGGCACACAAGCAAGACGTGGGATGCGTCTTGCTGTGTACATAGAATTATTAATTTTTTTGAAAATAAGAAACGTATGACGTACGATACAATAATTATTGGTGGTGGTCCTGCAGCTGTTGCAGCAGGTGTTTATGCAGCACGGAAACAGATGAAGACAGTTTTTATTGCTGATCAAATCGGTGGTCAGAGCGTTGTTTCTGATGGCATCGAGAATTGGATTGGCGAAAAGACAATTCCTGGTGCAGAGCTTGCAAAAAAATTACGTCAGCACCTCGAAAATTATAAAGAAGAGATCACACTTGCAATTCCAGAGCGTGTCACAGATGTCGTCAAAAATGATGATGGGACTTTTAGTGTAACATCAGATAAAAATACATATCAGACAAAGACAGTGATTGTTGCAAGTGGTGGGCGTCATCGACAATTGGGTGTGCCTGGTGAAGAAGAATTTAATGGTCGTGGTGTTGCGTATTGTGCAACGTGTGACGCTCCTTTTTTCAAAGAGAAAGAGGTTGCTGTTGTTGGTGGTGGTAACAGCGGACTTGAATCTGTCGTAGACCTCTTGCCATATGCAAAGAAGATATATCTCCTCGCACGTCGTGAAGAGCTTCGCGGTGATCCTGTGACACAAAAGACGGTATTGGACTCTCCCAAGGTAGAAGTTTTATGGAAAACAAGCACACAGGAAATTCATGGTGAGACACTTGTGACAGGGCTCACATACGAAACAATCGGTACAGAGGAAAAACATCATATTGATGTACAGGGTGTTTTTGTAGAGATTGGTACAGTGCCAAATAGTGACATGGTTGCCACCATCGTTGACACTAATAATCGTAAAGAAATTATCGTTGATCATCAGACGCATGCGACGAGTATGCCTGGGATATTTGCTGCTGGTGATGTGACAGATATGTTGTACAAACAAAACAATATCGCAGTGGGCGACGCTATCAAGGCGCTTCTCTCCGCTTATGAATATACAAAGAAGAACTAATATGTATAGCACAGGGTACTATGACTTTTTCAAGAGTGAGTATCGGCGCGCTCCTTGTTGCAATCAGTGTATTTGGTGTAGTTGTGTGGTTGCGCAATGAACAGAAACGAGCGCAGTACTCGATACCTACAGATGTAGAATATAGTGAAGCATACGTCTATGATGCACGATCAGTTGATAATCTTTTGCGTCAAAAAGATGTCGCTCATATAGTCCCCTTAGATGAAATCTTGAGTGGTGGTGTACCAAAAGATGCCATTGCTTCGATGGAGGATGTTGAAGTCGTACTTCCAAATGATGTCCCGACATGGTTTGATCAGGAGGGTATGGGTATCGTGATGAAAGTTGATGGTTACGCGCGGTTTTATCCATATCAGATTTTGGCACATCATGAAATTGCAAATGATGTAATGCATGGTAGAGCGATTGTCGTTACATATTGTCCGCTGTGCTTTACTGGTGTTATCTATGATGCACGTATTGATGATAATATTGTGACTTTTGGTGTATCGGGTAAGCTGTGGCAATCAAACCTCATCATGTACAATCGGAGTAATCCAGAATCTCTCTGGTCACAGGCAACGGGAGAAGCGATTGTTGGTGCACATGTAGGGAAAACGTTGACGCCACTGCCATTTGACCTTGTTCCTTTTGAAGCTTTTCGTAAATCGTATCCTGAGGGAGAAGTCGTCATCGGTGATCCAACAAATCGGTTAGCGTATGCGCGAATTCCATACGGTGGTGATTTGAGTAAGCCAAACTTGCGTTTCTCAACACGGGGCGATGATGATACGCGACTTGTCGCAGATGACATCATCCTTGGTGTCACAGTTGATGGCGTGGATAAAGCGTACCTCTTGTCAGCTATTGTAGAGTCAAAACCGTTTGAGGATACTGTCGGCACACACACACTTGCAATATCGTATGATCGTGACAAGGAGATTATGATGGTGTACGATATCACGGACGGAACACGCGTACAACCGCTACCACATTTTTGGTTTTCGTGGGCTGCGATGCATCCTGAAACAGGATTGTATAAATAAATAAAAAAATGTTATGCAAAAATATATAATAGGTGTTATCGTACTTCTCTTTGTGGGTATCATGGCTGTCTTTTTCATGCATAAATCGCGTGTTGATACACAGACTGATCTTTTTGCGACAGTGACGGAAAAAAAGGTCGTTGTTGCTGATGCACCTGTGCCTGCGCCAAACTTTATGCCTGACTTTACATTGGAGCGACTTGGTGGTGGGACAATTACGCTCTCAGAATACCGTGGTAAAAAACCAGTAATTCTCGATTTTTTTGCAACGTGGTGTCATAATTGTCGACGTGATATGCCAATACAAAATACACTTTACGAAAAGTACAAGAATCAGATTGAGATTATCGCAATTAATTTACAAGAAAAGCCAAAAACTGTTGAGCGCTATATCAGCAAAAATAATTTCACACATCCAGTCGCCTTTGATGATGGTGTTATCAGTAATCAATATGGTGTTCGTTTTACCAATACACATTTCTTGGTAAACAAGGATGGTACATTTAATGGTGTCGTGCAGGGCGATATCACAGAGGAACATTTTCTTTCACTGATTGGTGAGTAGCTTCATAAATCTTATACCTGAAACGTGTGATTATCACGCGCGATAAATCGTATTATCCTGTATAATAAAAGAGAGATTCATCTATAACAATTTTTATGAAAATTTATCTTGGTACTGATCATGCAGGCTTTGCACTGAAAGGATATATTAAAGATATTTTGCAATCGCGCGGACACACGGTAGATGATTTGGGTGCACATGAGTATCATCAAGACGATGACTATCCAGATCTCATACGTCCCATTGCACAGGCCGTCGCGATGGATATAGCTGCAGGCATCGAGAGTAAGGGCGTCATTCTTGGTGGATCAGGGCAGGGTGAAGCAATCGTAGTAAATCGTATCCTCGGCATACGTGCAGTCGTTTATTATGGTGGTGCAGAAGACATCGTGCGATTGGCGCGAGCGCACAATGATGCTAATGTGCTATCACTTGGTGCGCGATTCTTGACGGAACATGAAGCACAAACAGCAGTAGAAATTTTTCTCAGCACAGAGTACTCTCATGATGATCGACATATACGACGTATAAAAAAAATCGATAGAACGTAACAATGCACAAGAGTTTCAAAAAAAGTATCCTTTTTGGCGTATGGACAATTGGCATCGCTACTTTTTTTTACTATTACATCAGCAGTGGTGTCACTTTTGATGTTTGCCCCGATGCTTTTTGTGGCTGGATTCAACATATTGGTGTATGGGGTCCATTGATTTTTATTGCACTTTTTGTTTTGCGGACACTTACGTTTTTTTCAGTGACAGTTTTTGTCATTGCAGCTGGTGTTCTCTTTGAGCCTGCGCAAGCAATTTTTTATGTTACAATTGGCATCAATCTCTCTGCGCTTCTTGCTTTTGGGGTAGGGCGGTATTTTGGGCGTGAAATTATCGCTCGCGCTGGGCAAAAAATGAAATATTTCCCATCAGGCGATAAATTTCGTGAGCACGGATTTCTTTCTATTCTCTTTATGTATCTTCTTTTCTTCCCCTTTGATTGGGTAGGGTATCTTGCTGGCGCGTATGGTGTGAGACTGCGAGATATGTTTCTGGGCACGCTCCTGGGGACATTTCCAGGATTGGTTGCATTTATTTTTTTGGGTCGTATATTTGATAATCCACTTGTCAACGTCACACTTTTTGTTGTTTTTTTTGGTAGTGGATTTCTCCTTAATCGTGTTTTGCGCAAGACAAAATGGGGAAAGCAATTGTACAGCACAAAGAAAGCAAAGGTGCCTCTGCGTAAGAAATAATATCATAAGAGTAAATATATGTTGATCATTCCTGCTATTTTGGAAAAAGAAAGCAAAGACGCGCTTCTGCAAATTGAACGATTGCGCGGTGTCGTACCATGGATTCAAATTGACGTGATGGATGGCACGATGACACCAGCGAAGACATGTGATATCCATGATCTTGTCGGTGAGCTTGCGGGATTTGAAGTGGAAGTTCACCTCATGACGACACACCCAGAAAAATATCTTGATGCGTGTGCGGCTGTCGGTGCAGCGCGTGTGTATTTTCACCTCGGTGAAGTCGAGAGCCCAAGTATGATCCTCACTGCAATGGATCGTTACGATTTTACAAAAGGCATTGTGCTTTCACCACAAACATCAGTTGACGATGCCTTTACATATATCGATGAAGTCGATGCAGTGCAAATCATGACCGTTGTCCCAGGGGCGCAGGGTGGACAGTTTTTGGAAGCGATGCTTGAGAAGATCGTTTTTTTACGTGAGCGTCGTACAGAAGTATGGATTAGTGTCGATGGGAGTGTCAATATAAATACCATTACACAAGTTGCTGAAAAAAATGTCGATGCTGTCGGTGTGGGGAGTGCGATTGCACGTGCAGAGAATGCTGTAGAAAGCATTCGTGAATTAGCAGCAATCATTGATCATTGTAGGGTGTGATATGTTGCGTCTTTTGTGCGTAAGATGAGAGTGTGAATGATGTATAAGGAATAAAAAAATATCTATGGAACATAAAAACTTTAATACACCAACGATTTTTGTAATCTTTGGGGCGACGGGAGATTTGGCAAAGAAAAAATTATTTCCAGCACTCTTTGATCTCTATGTGCGTGATTTTTTGCCAGATCAATTTTTTATCGTTGCTTTTGGGCGACGTACGTATAGTGATGCAGAATTTCGAGATTACGCGCGCACACTTTTTGGGAAGCGTGCTAATTACAATCAAGAGAAGATTGATGCTTTCTGTGCACAAATTGATTATGTACGCGGGACATTTGATGATGCAAAATCTTTTGAAAAACTAGCGCAACATTTGAAAACGCGTGATGATATGATTGGACAATGTACCAACAAGCTTTTTCATCTTGCTGTGCCACCGACTTACTATGAAATGTTGCTAGGAAGGCTTGCAGACTCTGGCCTAACAGTGCCGTGTAGTGATGACCTTGGGTGGACACGTGTCCTCATCGAGAAGCCTTTTGGGAATGATTTAGAAACAGCACAAAAGCTTGATGCTTTGCTGGCGACACTGTTTAAGGAGGAACAAATTTTTCGTATTGATCACTATCTCGCTAAGGAGACAGTGCAAAACATCCTCGTTTTTCGTTTTGCAAATATCCTTTTTGGTCCTGTATGGACTTCTGCGTATATCGAAAAAGTGGAATTGCGTCTCTGGGAAGATATTGATGTAGGTACGCGTGGCGCGTTTTATGATAGTGTTGGTGCGCTCAGGGATGTCGGACAAAATCATCTCCTCCAGATGCTGGCTCTCATCGCAATGGAGCATCCAGGGAGCTTTGATGGACATCACGTGCGGGAAGCGCGGGCACATGTGCTTGCACGGTTGCAACCTGTTGCGCAGGAGGATATTATACGAGGACAATACGAAGACTATCGTACAGTTGAAGGTGTCGCACCATCGTCAGAGACGGAGACATATTTTCGTGTTGCAATGCGTGTCCTTGATGAGCGGTGGCATGGCGTGCCGTTTATTATTGAGGCAGGAAAGGGTCTCCATCAAAAAAAGACACAAATTGTCGTGACGTTTCGTGAGCCTGTGCCATGTCTGTGCAAGGGTGATGAGCATGCACAGTACAATAAAATAATCTTTGACATCCAACCAACCGAATCAATTCGTGTACAGTTCTTTACGAAGGCACCAGGACTGGACCTTGCAACGATGGAAAAAGATTTTGTCTTTGATTATTCGCAAGAAAAGACAGAGGATATCGATGCGTATGAGAAAGTTTTGTACGATGCTGTCATCGGAGATCAGACACTTTTTACCAGCACAGAAGAAGTTGTCTCTGCATGGGCGTTCATCACACCACTCATGGAACAGATGAAAAAGACACCTCTACATACCTATAAAAAAGGAACGTATCCTCGTCATGAGCATAGTGATACAGGTATAAAATAGATTTTAATTTTTATCGTTAATTTATATTAAATCATTATATGAAAAAAGCAATAATAGGGTATATCGGACTTGGTAAAATGGGATTTGCAATGGTGCAACTCTTGCAAGAAAAGGGTTATGATGTGCGCGCGTATAATCGTAGTGCTGGTCCGCGTGAGGAGGCAGAAGCGTTGGGCATCATGACGTTTGAGAGCATTGCAGAGCTTGTACAAGACTTACCAGCACCGCGACTTATCTGGAGCATGCTTCCTGCGGGGGAGATTACAGACCATGTGATTGCAGAATTGAGAGAAATCTTGCAAGCAGGGGACACGATTATCAATGGGGGTAATGAGTTTTTTGAAAACACAAGACACCATGGTGCACAGTTACAAGAAAAAGAAATTCACTTTATCGATGTGGGCGTCTCTGGCGGACAAGAGGGCGCGCGAAGAGGTGCGTGCATGATGATTGGTGGTGCACAAGAGATATTTGATAAATACGAAGAGCTCTTTAAGGATTTAACAGCACCAGAAGCGTATCAGTTTTTCCCAGGTAATGGTGCAGGACACTACGTCAAGATGGTGCACAATGGCATCGAGTACGGTATGATGCAAGCGATTGCAGAAGGAATGGATGTGTTGCGTACAGCGCCGTATGACGTTGACGCAAAGGATGCAGCTCGTATTTATAACACAGAAAGCATCATCACATCACGTCTCGTGCAGTGGCTTCAGGCAGGATTTGAGCAACATGGTGTATCTCTAGAGGAAATCTCTGGAACAGCAGGTTCTGGTGGTGCCGCGGGCATGGATAAGAGTGAGGCCAAATGGACAGTTGACGTGGCCAAAAAGCAAGATGTGCCTGTGGCAAATATCCAGAGCGCAATTGACGCACGTCTCGCGTCACAAGAAAATCCAAATTATCAAGCGCAAGTCATCAACGCTTTACGCAATCAGTTTGGTGGTCACACCGCACGCAAAGAAAAAAGTGGAGATGTGGATGGTGTGTAAGAAGTTTGGATGTTAGTTATTATACAGAAGTCACTTACTTCAGATATTTGTAAACCCTTATCACGTAGTATGTGGTAGGGTTTTGCATTTGGGTGCAAGACAAGATGGAATCCATATAATATGTTTTGAGAAATAGTTATGAAAAATTTATATATTTTGTAGAATGTCAATACTTTACAAGAGCAGATATTGTCTGTACAATATATAATCAATACATAAAAAAGTTTCTTTATGGCATCGCGTAAAAAAAGTCCAACAAAAAAGACAAAAGGACAAAGTGATAGTAAGGAAGGCACACGTAAAAAAAGCATTGTACGAGACCGTATCATCGTCCATGGCGCACGTGTTCATAACTTGAAGGATATTTCTGTGACACTGCCCCGCGAAGAGCTGAGTGTCGTGACGGGATTGTCAGGATCTGGCAAGAGCTCGCTGGCATTTGATGTGATTTATGCAGAGAGTAACAGGCGGTATATGGAAAGCTTGTCGACACACGCACGGGTATTGATGGGCGCTATGAATAAGCCTGATGTTGATAAAATTGAAAATCTTTCTCCTGCAATTGCGATTAATCAAAGAAGCATTGGGCGTAGTGTACGGTCAACAGTCGGGACGATGACGGAGATTTATGATTATTTGCGTATTCTTTTTGCAACGGTTGGCGTTCCACATTGTCCTGAAACAGGACGACCATTGCACCGCAAGAGTGCACGTGATATTGTGCGAGAGCTTGAGACATGTAAAGACGGGACGAATATTATGATTCTTGCACCGCTACTTGCAGGTGAACAGAATGCAAAAGAGGCACTCGCGCGCATTTCTACAGAAGGTTATGCACGCGTGCGATTCAATGGTAAAGTAATGATTTTGTCAGAAGCTCAGATGATTGCAGAGGATATGGTCAATATTTTTCTTGAAATTGTCGTTGATCACTTTGTCTTTGATGAGAAGGACCCAGATCCTGAGCGTTTGAGTGATTCCGTGGAGACAGCAATGCGAATTGGTGAAAATAGTGTCATGATTGTATACGATAATGATAGAGAGTTTCGCTATTCCAAAGATTATTTCTGCAAAGAATCAGGTTTTCGCTTGGCTGACGTGACGCCACGGCATTTTTCATTTAACAGTCCTGATGGAGCATGTTCAGAATGTGATGGGCTTGGTACAAAAAATGAAATTGATCCAGATCTCATCATCCCAAATAGAAATCTCTCAATCGAAGAGGGTGCTATTCACATGTGGAGTAGGACCTCAAGTGTGGAGGGTAAGATTGATAATAACATGCAACAATTAATCAATCTTGCAAATCGATATAAATTTTCACTTAAGACACCAATCAAGAAGCTTTCCAAAGCACACCACGCAATTATTTTGTATGGTGCGCCAAAAGAAAAACGTGGCGCAGAAACTTTTGAAGCATTTTGTGGTGTTGTGCCACTCTTGGAGAAAAAGTATCATGAAGCACGTTCGCAACACGTACGCACAGAGTTGGAAAAGTACATCAGTAAACGTATTTGTCCATCATGTCATGGAAAACGTTTGTCTATAGCGTATCTCGCAGTCACTGTAGATGATCGCTCGATTGATTATTTCACAGAGATGCCACTCTCAATATTGTCTGTTGCGATGAAGGATTTGCGTACAACAGAAAATTTGTCGCAACAAAGTCATGTGCTCATTGAGCCACTCCTCAATGAGATCGATGGACGATTGAGAGCGCTTATTGATGTGGGCGTTGATTATCTGACACTCGCACGTTCAAGCGAAACAATTTCTGGTGGAGAAGCACAGCGTATTCGCCTTGCTGTACAGATTACATCAGATCTCACGGGTGTCATCTACGTCCTCGATGAGCCAACAACAGGACTTCACAGCGTGGATACGGCGCGCCTCATCAATACGATGGAAAAGCTTCGTCAAGCTGGTAACACGTTGATTGTTGTAGAACATGATGCAGATGTCATGCGTGCAGCAGGATGGATTGTTGATATGGGTCCAGGCGCAGGCGAAGAAGGTGGAGAGGTCATCTTTGCAAATACATACAAAAAGCTTCTTGCAAGTAAAACAGAGACAGGGCGCTATCTGAGTGGTAAAAAGTCAGTCAGTGAGAAGAAAAAAGTTCGTAAAGGGAGTGGTAAAAAGATCACAATCATTGGCGCACAGGAAAATAACCTTAAAGATATTACTGTTGCATTTCCACTTGGTGTATTCACAGCCGTCTGTGGGGTTAGTGGTAGTGGTAAAAGTACGCTTGTAAATCATATTTTAGCGCCAGAGCTTGCGCGTATCTTTCATCGCGCACGACGTGCACCAGGCGCGCACAAAAAGATGACGGGTGTGAACAATGTCAATAAAGTTGTAATGATTGATCAAACACCAATTGGTCGTACACCACGCTCAAATGCAGCGACGTACACAGGTGTTTTTTCACATATACGAGATGTCTTTGCGATAACAGATACTGCCAAAGAAAAAAAGTTTGCAGCAAGCGCATTCAGTTTCAATATGCGTGGTGGACGATGTGAAGTATGTCAAGGTGATGGTATGACAAAAGTAGAAATGCATCTTTTGCCTGATATGTATGTGCCATGCGATAGTTGCCATGGTACGAGGTATAATCAAAAAATTCTTGGTATTCTGTACAATGGTGTCACAATTGCAGATGTGCTTGATATGAGTGTATCTTATGCACTGACATTCTTTAAGACAGAGCGTTTGATAGCAGAGAAGCTCCAGACAATGCAAGATGTGGGACTTGGTTATCTGCGATTGGGGCAAAGCGCAACAAATCTTTCTGGCGGAGAAGCGCAGCGTATTAAGCTCGCGACAGAGCTTGCACGCAAACAAACTGGCAAAACACTGTACATTCTTGACGAACCAACCGCGGGATTACATTTTTCTGATACGAAGCGTTTACTGGATGTGTTGGACGCACTTGTTGAAAAGGGTAATACGGTTATTGTCGTGGAACACAATACTGACGTGATTAAGCATGCTGACTGGGTTATTGAGTTGGGACCAACGGGCGGTGCAGAGGGAGGACATCTTCTTTTTGCAGGGACACCAAAAAGTCTCAAAAAAAATAAGAAAAGTCCAACAGCGCCATTTCTCTAATGATAATATCTTGCAGGAGGAGCAAGCGTAATAAGTGGATGACTAATACACAACAAACTAAATGTGATCATGTTCTCGCGCGTAACATCCTTGCGACGCTTACATATTATGATGTTCTTGATTTTCCGATGACGGCATTTGAAGTGTGGCGTCACATGATCTATGCTCCAGGGAAGGATCAAAAAGGTGCATGGACAATTGCTGATGTCTTGAGGTCGCTACAACATCCCGATGTATGCATCTATGTTGGCATGCGCAATGGATTTTATATGCTTTTGGGGCGAGAGTTTCTAGCGTATCAGCGTAAAGAGCGTGAGCTGATCAGTATTGTGAAAATCAAAAGAATGCGTCGGTATACACGCGCTATGGCGTGGGTACCCTTTATACGCATGATTGCGTTAACTGGGAGGTTGTCATACAAAAATGGTGAGCATAGTAGCGACCTTGATGCACTTTTGGTTTTTGCACATGGACATATTTGGACGGGACGACTATTGATGACGTTGTGGACACATATTTTGGGTATTCGTCGTTATGGTGATAAACATGCAAATCGTGTTTGTTTGAATTATCACATGACAGACACGTCGCTAGAAGTGCCGACAAAGGATCTCTATGCTGCGCATGAGTACAGCTTCATTATGCCACTGTATGGTCACGATGTTTTTGCGCGTTTTGCGATGTCTAATACATGGATCAAGTCATACAAACCACACTACATCACAAAAAATATGAATAATAGTATGCAGTGTGGTGACAACTGGTTTTTGCGCTATGTGCGGGGGTGTGGAGAAGTTCTTTTTGGGAGTGCACGACTTGAAACATTTGTTGGCACACGACAGGAAGTAAGGATTAAATCTAATCCAAAGACACGGTGGTCTGGCGCATTGATCAGGACGTCAAATGAACATCTTATTTTTCTCCCAAAACCACATGGGCCACGGGTTTTTGAGGAATATATCAAGCGATACGAGGCTCTCGAGTTACCATGGTCATCGTTACGATAAAAATGACGAGTAGTGGCGTGTTGTTTTATAAAATACCAAGCTCGAGTTGTTGTTCTTCACTCATCATACCAGGGTGCCATGGAGGATCAAATGTGAGTTCAATAGTAACTTTTTGTATATGTGCATCTTTGAGAAGTGCCGTCTCAATATCATCTTTGATGACATCAAAAAGAGGACATCCAATCGTTGTGAGTGTCATTGTGATTGTGGCGGTTTTTTCTTGGTCACATTTTGCGCCATAGATGAGTCCCATATCCGTGATAGGAATGTGGAGCTCGGGGTCATGTACACAATCAAGGATTGCGATGAGACGTGGATCGCGTTTTAATTTTGGGAGAGTATTCGTCATGTGAAAATATATTTTTTAGACAAAAACTACCGATAAGGTAGTTTTTGTGATTGTAATACAATCATGCGTAGTATGTGTTTAGACGAGTTGTTCGCCATCTTTTGTGACCTTGATTGCCATCACAGGACACGCACGTGCAGCATCGATGATATCATCTTCAATATCTTCTGATGCTGTTGCGAGGATGACCGCTTTTCCCTCATCATCAAGCGCAAAAGTTTTATCTGCTGGCGGAATGCAAGCGCTTGCGCCGATACATGCGTCACGATCAACGGTGATTTCAAGTTCGCCAATTTTGGTGGGTCCAGAAGGATTTTCTTCATCAATGAGTTCTGTCATATTTTTTTATGAATGATTAAGCGCTTTGTGACTTGCATCAAGACCGAGGAGTGCACATTTGAGGCGATTTGGACTCAAATCTACTCCCAATAAGATAAGCATATCATCTTTTGTCATTTCTTTCAAAAGGGCGACAGGTTTATTTTTGATTTTTTCAAAGAGAATGGATGTTGCCGCTTGTGAAATCGCACAGCCTTCACCAGAAAATGCGACGTCAATGACGATCTCATTTTTGACAAGGAGATTAATATGAATTTTGTCACCACATGTGGGATTGTTGGCACAAAATGTGTGTGATGGGTGTGCGAGTGTGCCATGATTGCGTGGATTGTGATAGTGATCGAGAATGTGGTCTTGGTAAAGATTCATGTGATATATGGTCAGATTTTTAGGTGCTATTTCAAAATGGTAACGACTTTTTTGAGTCCATCGATAAGTTTGTCAATATCAGAGGTGTCGTTGTAGAGGTAGAAACTCGCACGTGCTGTAGCGAGGATACCGAGTGTCTCGATGTGAAGAGGCATCGCACAATGATTGCCAGCACGTACACAAACATTCTTTTCACTATCAAGGATGCTCGCAACGTCATGTGGATGATAATCACCAAAACGAAAACTGATGACGCCAGCACGTGCATCGACGCCTTGTGGGCCATAGATAGTAATCGCGTTGTCAAAGTTTTTGTGGAATTGCTCAAGTGCATATTGTGTGAGGCGATGCTCATGTGTAAGAATTGTCGCGAGTCCATAGTCTTCGAGATAGCGAATAGCTTCACCAAGCCCAATGACGCCAGCAATATTTTGTGTTCCAGCTTCAAGGCGATGTGGAAGTGGTGCGAATGTGGTGTGTCTTGAGGTTACTTCACCAATCATTTCGCCACCAGTGAAAAAAGGTTTTAGGTCCTCTAGTTTTTCTTTTTTGCCCCACAGTACACCAACACCAGTTGGACCACACATTTTGTGTGCGCTAAAAGCGAGAAAATCACAACCAATGTCTATGACATCAAGCATAATATGTGGCGACGCTTGTGCAGCATCGACGATAGTGATGATGTTGGGGTTGATTTTTTTTGCCTTTGCAATGAGTTTTTTGACAGGGTTGATTGTACCGAGGACATTGGAGACATAAGAGAGTGCGAAGATCGCGGTGTTTGTATTTATTTTTTTTGTAAGGTCTTCGGTATCAATCTTATAATCTTCTGCAAGTGTGATGACATGGAAGCGATCAGATGATACAAGCTCTTGCCATGGGACAAAGTTTGCATGGTGCTCCATCGCAGTAACGGTGATTTCTGAGGATTGTTTTAGTTGATGCGACAGTCCATGGGCAACGAGATTGATGCTCATCGTTGTACCAGACGTAAAAATGACTTCATCACGACTTTGCGCGCCAATAAATGTAGCAATCTGATCACGGACGTCTTCAAATTCTTGTGTTGCACGCTCACTAAGATGATAGACACCGCGCGCTGTGTTGGCATTGTAGTGTGCATAATATTCGTCCATTTTTGCAATGACAGTCTTTGGTGTGAGGGACGTTGCCGTCGAATCAAGATAGACGAGATCTGACTCATGCTCAAAGATGGCAAAATCTTTTTTGATTGTGGTAATATCCATACTCTTCACTGTACGTCTACTTGACGAGAAAGTCAAAAAATGAAACAACAAATTGTTTAGTGAATGGATAAAGGTATTTTTCTATAGCAAAGGGATGTTTGTTATGCGTACGGTACAATGTATAAAAGTGGCTATAGTACCTGCACGGACAGGTTGTATAATCGTGTTTTTTGTGCGAAGCTCGCGTGTTGGCATGGTTGGATTTATTATTTTGGCTGTCGTTTTGTCAAGCGTACTTGTGCCGCCAGTCTTGCTTGCGACAATGTCAGAAAGTCGGATACTGGTGGCACTATTTTATGGGCATAGTCTAGGGTCTCTGATAGGACTTGTAGTACATTTTCCATGGTATTTTAGCAAGGTTTTTCGCTTGTCATAATTGACAGACGCAAGCTTCAATGATAAATCATCGAAATTTTTATGTATGTAGATACTGAATCTATAGTGTATAAGTAAAAAAAGTCAAAGGTTGGGAAAATTCGGTTTTTTGTGTCTTGCAGTGTATAATACATTTATGATAAAAAATGTAAAAGAAGGGCATTTCCTTGATACAATTGATGTTCCCAAGGATTTGCGAAAGCTAAAAAAGACAGACCTTCCTGACGTTGCGCGAGAGGTGCGTTGTTTTTTGGTGGATACAATTTCTCAGGTTGGTGGACATTTCGGATCCAATTTAGGTGTCGTGGAACTTACAACTGTACTTCATTATGTATTTGATACGCCCAAAGATAAAATTGTGTGGGATGTTGGACATCAGGCATATGCACACAAAGTGCTTACTGGTCGCAAAGATAAGCTTTATACGATACGCAAAAAGGGTGGGCTCGCACCTTTTCCAAAACGTGAGGAAAGTGAATATGATACTTTTGGCGTGGGACATTCGAGTACATCGATTTCTGCTGCAATTGGGATGGCACTTGCACACGAAGGTGAAGCAGATGCACCACGCGTTGTTGCTGTCATCGGAGATGGAGCGCTCACAGGAGGGATGGCTTTTGAAGCACTCGATCATGGTGGTGACAAGCATGCTGATGTACTTGTCATCCTCAATGACAACAAGATGTCAATTTCTCCAAATGTTGGCGGTTTACATAAATATCTCACACGCCTTATCTCGTCACCCGCATATACAAAAGTACGCAAAAAAGGTAAAGAAATCCTTGCGCGTGTACCAACGATGCAAGAATTTGTACGTCGCACAGAAGAACATGCAAAGGGACTTATCATACCAGGAACACTTTTTGAAGAGCTTGGCTGGGAGTACTATGGACCAATTGATGGGCATGATATCCCAGCACTTACTAGTGTTCTCAATAATTTGCGTCAAATCCGGGGACCACGATTTTTGCATATCGTGACACAAAAAGGACGGGGTTGTAATCATGCTGAAAATGATGCTCTTTCAATGCATGCGACAGCACCATTTGACATGGCGAGTGGTAAGGTTGAAAAAAAAGATGTACAACAAAAGACGTATACAAATATTTTTTCTGATTGGACGTGTGTGCGCGGTGCAGGTGATGAGCGATTTCATGCGATTACGCCTGCGATGCGTGAAGGGTCAGGACTAGTTGCCTTTCAACAGTGTGCGCCAGCACGGTATCATGATGTCGGTATCGCTGAGCAACATGCTGTAACTTTTGCGGCAGGACTTGCATGTGAAGGCAAAAAGCCAGTGGTCGCAATCTATTCAACATTTCTCCAGCGTGGATATGACCAATTGATTCATGATGTCGCTCTTCAAAATTTGGATGTGCTTTTTGCGATTGATCGTGCTGGCGTCGTCGGTCCGGATGGCGCGACGCACGCAGGCAATCTGGATCTTTCTTATCTACGTATTGTGCCAAATATGGTTGTCATGGTGCCAGCAAGTGGTGAGGAATGTACACGCATGCTCGACCTCGGTTATGATTATGAGGGACCAGTTGCTGTGCGATACCCTCGTGGCAATGCGGATCGTCTTCAGTATAAAGATACGGAAGTAGTACTTGGTAAAGCAGAAGTATTGCGTACAGGGAAAAAGCTTGCAATCCTTGCGTGGGGAATCATGGTCACGCGATGTAGCGCAATTGCGGCAGAGCTGGATGTGACACTTGTCAATATGCGTTTTGTCAAACCGCTCGATAGAGAGCTCCTCACAACACTTGCACAAAAACATGATGTTTTTGTCACAATTGAAGACAATGTCATCATGGGTGGTGCAGGAAGTGCTGTCAATGAATATGTTATGTCAGAAAATATCACAGTACAAGTAAAAAATCTTGGTTTGCCAGATATTTTTCAGGGACATGGCACGCAGGAAGAGCTCTTTGCAGAAGCAGGCTTGGATACGGAAAGCATAAAACACATAATCAAAGCATCTTTATAAAGGTAAAGTGTATTTGATATATCCTTATCCACACAAAACCGCACAACCATGCGGTTTTGATTGATCTTGCCATCCTTTGGTACATACTGGAAATATGATGAAGATGTATGATGAAAGATAAACAGAAACAGAAACAATGAGCGATTTATTAAGCGGAAAGTGGTACAATTGCACTGCGTGAGGATTTTTCACATGAAACGATTTGGACAACGTAGAAGCAGATTGCACAAATTTTTGGAGTTCCAAAAATTGCAATATCAAAATATATACAATTCTAAGGGATTGGAACAAGAGGATGAGAGAATTGATATAGCGTTCTTTAATTTCAAAATATTAAATGGCTATGATATAATATGAGTAGTTTAAAATTTAATTAATAAAAAAATGAAAGAAGTAGCTTTTGGAGTGTTTGTATTTATGATGGCAATGAGTTTGACTGGGTGTGGAAATTCCACAAAAAAAATGACACAGGATGAACTTACGCAGAAAATGATAAAAATTGGAAAACAAATAGATAGCGGGGAACTTTCCGAGGCGAAAGGTATGAAAATGATGGAAGAATTGTCTAAAAATGTAGAAACGGAAAAAACAGGAATGGATGCTCTAAAAGAACAACAGGATAACGTTGCCGATTTTAGTGGAATCCCTGCTTGGGCAAAAAAATTAGGAGCTATTGAACCAAAGGGGTTAACCCTTATTCCCGGGAGGTCATCTGTAACAGCTGAAGACGTAGAAAAACACATGAATGA